>KL264031.1:47948-93751 GCA_000699545.1 Podiceps cristatus
GAACTGTAGTAGGGAGATTGTATCTCCATTTTACAGGGAAGAAAGTAGCTACTAAAAACCAGAGGATTCTTTCGGCAATCCTGGCATTGCCACGTCAGTGTAAGGCATTTCAGGCCTTACTTTCAGAGGATTTTATATCTGCAAAGCACACTTATGTTCATTCCAAATGCAGCTGAGCTCAGAGCCCAGGTACCTCAGCCTGCGTGCCACGGCAACTGGAAACATAGAGATCACCTCCAAAATAAGTGACTTTCCAGAATCACATAAAAACTCCTTGAAAGAGTGAGAATAAAATCCAGTCTTTCAGTGGAGCTTTCGAACGCTTTAGAGAGTGCACTTTTGTTTCCTGCAGCCCTCTACTTAAATTACTACGCTTTCCAGCGATTAAGGTAAGCGTTCTGGAGACAACAGCTTCCTTTAATAAACACCCCTGATTCATTCTCTGGGCACCATTCCTCCTGCGAAAAAATGTGATCACATAATTAAAGATCTTATCATTATGCATACATCCAAGAGACAAATTAAAACAGTTTGAGCAATCTTAATTCTGACATTTTCCAACTTTTTTTTGAATGCTCAACTTTCAAAGTCGAGTGTGTGATTTCAAGAATGCATTAATATTCTTTAAGGGAAACGATGGTTAAAAAACAATCAAACCCCGTAGTTTACTGTATTTTTAGCTAATTAAAATTAAAATCCCATTACATGGTACCATACTGATGCCTGCATGGCTGCAAAGCTTAGCTTTAGCAATGCAGATCTGCTCCCGGTGCCCTACGAGACTCAGCGGTGGTAGTAGCAGGCTGCTGTCTTCATTTACTTCAGGCACGTTTTGGCTACACATTTCACAGTTCTTTGAAGACGTTAAAGAAACCCTGGAACCAGGGCACCCAGCACCCAATTCCAGGGGTAACTGTCCTCCCCCTCTCCCTTCTCCAGTTCAGTCTTAGAGCCAAACTCAGACCTCTCCCATCTGCATATCATTCTGGGTGTTTTCTCCTCATTTCCTCAGAATAGCCGCCACTGAAAGAAAGGAACAACAAACTCAGAAGCCTCGCTTAGAGCTTGGCACCACAGCAACTGCTGAAGTTGGGAGCAATACATTTAATTAAACCTTTTTGGACAGAGATTGAAATATATTCATTATAAAAGTAATATGTAGAGACTACTGCTTACAACCTCTGACAAAATTCAATTGAATATATATAAACGATGACTTCAAGGGGCTTCTAATTGGGCCAAATATTCCATGCAGAAAATAAAAGACACACATAAAACCTCACTCAGAAGAACAGTTATAGCTTTCCAGTGAAGTAACTACAAATATTTCAGAATGTCAGTAACACTTACTTTTAGCTAATATCATTTAAAAGTAGCAACTACCTAAACAAAATAATTCAGCCTGGATCACAGAAAGCCGGCACAAACAGCAATCAGTGTCTCCACGATGAGACACTGCTCTGTGAAAGGCAGGATGGCCAGGGAGGTTACGTCACCCTTGGCCACCACCGCTCCAGGGACGGCCAGCAGCAGCAGCGGAGAAGAAGCAGACCACTGAAAGTAATCTTATCTTAAGCTGTAAAAGCGAAGTCTGACTCAGAACACGAACCACGGCTGTAAGCCTCTGAAAACAGGTCACCAGATAAGCACATATGATGTATAACATACAGGCCTATTCTGTCCACCATATAGTATGTAACCTTAGCATAAAAATCTACATTATTACATTAAACAGTTTCATTGTTAATTTCAGCTTTACTTTCACAGATAAATAGAAGGTCCCATTTTCAACACATGTATTACAATGACAATGAGGGCTAAACTTTTTTCCAATAAAAATCAATTTTTATATCATTATTATACTACCTATTTCCAAAGAAAATATAAACTTTTTTGAATTTGTGAGTTAACACAAACTCCCTAGAATTTTTTAAGAAGTTGGACACATGTAAACAAGACATTTGAGTTGCATCAGTATCTCAACACTGAAAAGGCTGGAGATGTAGAAGAGCTGTGAGGGATTCTGGTGTTTTAGAAATCCTACTTCTGATAGCTCTTCAAGTTCTAATAATAAATTTTGAAAACTTATTCAAGATACTGTTAGAAAAGAAACCTTTTATTTTACCAACTGGAACAGCTCCTGTGCTCTGTGAAGTGCATTCTTGGTTCATGGATTTCTGCTCTGACAGTGTACAAACATCTCTGGGAAACCATTTACTCTGTCAGCTCAACTGAAAATCTGCACTATTATTTTGCTGTAGACTTAAAAATAGTCAGAAGCCTGATAATTTAGCATTCAGTATTTTATATTTAGATTTTGGGGTATACTATTAATTCTATTGCTACTCCTGAATGAAATGTTGTACTTCTGCCTCTCTGCTGCTAAGCTCCCCAATATCTTTAGTAAGTTAGACCTTTATGTTCTTTTTACATATTTCCTCTCAGTTTAATACATACATTTGAAACTAATAAGTAACTTCCATGCAGTAACATATACAGCATCATGTTACCATCTGAGGTAGAAACACAGGGAATAGCTTAAGAAAAGGGAAGGCCTACGGTGACGCTTCTAAAATTCTCCACCTGTTTCCAGTAGTTTTTGACTCCTGGAATTCCTAAATGAGATGTGTTGTCTTCATACCTAATAGCCCCATTTTCTATGAATTTGTCTAGTTACTCTTTGAATTCACAAAAATGTTAGCATCGGCAGTATTTCAGGCAAGCAGTTTCACAGATATGTGTTGTGGGAAGAATTAGTTTCTTCTGTGGATTTTGAACCTGCTCTGCCGCTTTCTTTTCCCTCTCTTTTTTTTCTAATAATACAAGTAATATTGTAGGACTTTTCCTGACCGCTGTAATTAAACTGACACTACTACAGGTTTATTTTCTGTAACCCCAGAAGTGCTGTCCCTGAATGGCAACAATCAGCTCCGAACCCATCACAGGCTCCATCCTCCCTCCACATACATCACTTTACTTTTACCTACCTTGGATTTTATCTGCCTTACTACCACTCAGCTATTTGCAAACACTGTATTTCCCAAACAAGTACAAGCAACCCTTAGTGAAAATACTTGCTGCTTCCCAATGATGTCACAACCTCCATCGGGCAGCCGGGTGACTTCCCACAGTATGACAGCCAGCAGCGCTACGGGGGGGAGGCAGCAGAACACATGACATTAGGCAGCTTGTTGAACTCAGTAAAAATACACTACAATGAGATCTTGTTATGCGGAAAGTGTGAGGAAACTGTATTATACTCTTAATTAAATCACTCAAGAAAAAAAAGAGAGAGAAAACCATGCCAGAGATTAGTTTAGGAAACAATAATTTTAAAATTTAATTTAAAAACACAGACATAATTTTCAGAAACTTCATTCTGCTTTTAAGAACAGTATATGTGCTATAACTGAATAGAACTGTATTTTATATAAAAAAGGTCAACTCACTGTTTATTTAGACACATACACATGTGAGTGTGCTCACACAGGAAAAGAGGAACTGGATTCAGTCCTTCCTGTGCCTGAAGGCATTAAACTTACATCTCCCACGTGTGTTTTACATAAATATACGAATAGCTGTAAAAATGTAAGTCTAAATATTTGCACGTACTGAGCACATTTCTGATAATTTTGTTTAACTAGTAAAAATCTCTTTTAAAATGTTTTTACATCTCTTAACTGAATACTAATGGCCAGTCAAATGCAGCTTGACACACATTTTGATTGAATACTCCAACACAATAAACCCCATAAAATTAAAGAATCTTAATATGCACCAATATATATAAATCATCTCAGTCCACATGTACTAGATTATTTGGTCTTCTGGTCAACTTGAAGAGACTTTGAGTTTAAAATAAATGCTTTGCAAGCAGACTGCATACTAAAATGTGCTCCAAATGCTGCACCAAAAGTGAGACAGTGTTTGGCTTGGCTTACACAACACACATTAAAATCAATGCTGTAAATACACATTTTCTGCTTGTCAATTTTAAATCATGGTTTTAAAATCAATCAGTATTTCACATTAAGAACAAACTGACCCTGAATGTTGAATTTTTCTATTGATATGGCAGTCTGGAGCAAAGCCTGATGATCTCAGTCAGCACCCGTTCCTCAGCATTAGGGTAATGGCTACGGCTCTGGCACTAGACCCTGAGATGACATAAGTGATACTTGGAGCGAATCTGGCAAATATTTCAGCCTCAGTGATTAAATTTTTTGCTGCTTGCCTTTGTTTATCTGATCATTAGTTTGATTTAGGGTTAACTTAGTCCCATATGCACAATTACATTGGAACGGGACAGTTTGGTAGTGTAGTATTTAGAACCCCAGAAGCAGGCCCAGGTTTCCCAGCGGGGCAGACACGGTGGAGTCTCTGCCACCAAGGCGAATAAAGGCAGCGAGCAGAGAGCCAGGCTGCTGCTGCCACCTCCTCCCACTGCTTTGGTGAGAGGAGCTGGGGAACCGCTGCTGCTTCGGCTGCTCCTGGCAGGCGGCTGCTTTAGCCAACTACCTGCTTTGCCTGGGACTAAGATGCGTTCTGGGCAGAAGAATACGCGTATCCCTCCCGAACTATTCAAACTACATACCTAAGACATTAGATTTTACTTCTGTTTCATTTCTGGGATGCTGATCCCAACACTGAGATGGGAGAGGGATCCAAAACCAAGTCCCGCAGACTGGAAAGGATTTGTAGGAACCACCGGTTTTGAGCGCAAGGACAGCGAGCTTGTACCCGCACTAGCAGGCAGGGTGGCGGAAGAGAAACAAACACATGGTGAAGCTGCTGACACTGTGGACCTAATGTTCACACTCCATGTTTCAGAGTGGTCTCCTAATAAAACTATCTCTAGTCTGGTCTTCTGGAGTAAATTTTTGTTATTGGCTGTAACACACTTGAGTGCTCCCAGAGCACTTGGTGTAAAGAAAAGGCATGCTCCCAAATCAAAGCACAGTAAGTGAGGACAGTCAGGAGATTCACTTAAAAAATGCAGTCCTGACCTGAATTAAGACACTGAAGGATGTGCACCTGTAGCCAAACACCTCTGGAAAGGATACACACTTCTTGCCTTCAGAGTCTGAAGGATAAAACTTCCCACTGCTCATCCCATTATAAAAATGATTAAATGTGTGCACCAAAATCTCAGCCTGTAGAGAGGAGAGACCTCCTGGGTCATCCACCCTGTTTGTCCCTCCTACAAGCAACCAGGTCATATACTCCCTTTCACACTTTTTGAAGGGATCAATGAAATACTTTGTTGACAGACTCCTGAGTGCAGGACATACCAGCAAATGAGAGGAAAGCCATATGTGGTCTTTCCAGACAGTGAAGAGCTTGTGGTGACCGATGCCTGCTAGAATCAGTAACCACCATCTGTTAGAGATGGAAGTGGATGAGGTTGCGTGACAAATTCTATGGATTGAATGCCATGCTCCTCAAAAAGAGGCTGAACCTATGCTGCTAACAACATCCTGACAGAGAAGCTGCAATAGCAACACAGGAAAGCTTGAAAAGGACCTTTGGGAGACAGAAGAACGATGGCACAGAAGACATGGATGCCAGTGAGTACCCAATCACTCAGCACTGCAGTGTGTGGTTAAAGATGAGTGAATGGCAACGGAGCCCTAGGACTGGTAACAAATTGTTGTATGCAGTACCTACAGTCCAGTAAAAGAGACGCCACCACCACCACCTCCTCTCTTTGGGTTGCTTCTTGCCACCACCACCTCCTCTCTTTGGGTTGCTTCTTGAGTGAAAACCTTTTCTTCCACTCTCTTGAAAATCTGAAGATCACAGGCATGGCTGTTGCCATCTGCAGTACTGATTGGCATCAACTCTGAACACTGCCAAGCACCATCTAGTAAGATGACCTGACCACAGCAACCGTATGTGTTCAGGTAAGTCTGGAGACTGCAGATGACAAGCTCAGCTGGGGACACCGGTTTCACGCTCATTAGAAAGGACCATCAAAGCTACACAGGCGGACTTCTCAACAAGACACCTTAGTACCAAGGACTGTTGGGTCACCAAGTGGGAGCTCTTAAGGCATCCCACATACTTTATAGCTTTAACTGTCCATCACCTGAGCAACACAATGACAGCAGGTGTACACTAGGACACTGTATAAGCCTTTCCTAGAAACATGGCCTCCAAATGCATGCCACTTTGAATGGCTTTCCAGATGCTGTAACGATGTCTTCATGCTGCATGTTAATAATTTATAGAACTTACAAGGGTGGGAAACAAAAATCAACTCCAGTGCTCATATGAGAATTTATTTGCATACAGAACTGACATGAGTCCAGACACAAGCAGTAGAGAGTACACAGAAAAGTATTTCAAGTCTTGGTCCAATTGTAACTTTAAAATACAGCAAAATATATGTTTATGTATATATACATACATATACCTACTTATATGTATATTTTCAGGTTTGATAACCTAAAATTAGATTTGGAAATGTAACCTACACCAATATATAAAAATAATACAATTTTGAGGTATTTCTTTTACTAGGGCTACTTCAGAAAAGTAACTTAAATGTAATGTTCAGCACGTTGCTTTGAGACTCTTCATTACTCTGCAGCTCTTCTGTGCTAAAAATGGAAATTTCATAGCTTTGCAAAACAAAGGTTTTCAGTCTTTCAGTGAAATAGAGGGACTTGCAATAGTCATTTCTCTACTGGATTTGCAAATTATGGTCCTTTTTCTAATGAAAAAGCTAACTATTCTCCAAATGTTCTCCTCTTCTAGTCTCTGAATTGATGTAAATTCTACATGCAAATATGAAAATTCTCAGGGGCAGCATAATTTGAAAAATGGTATTATTACAAGGTGCTTATAGGTTTGGAATTACCAAAAATGGTCCCATAAGAAAAAAAAAATTAAAATTCATAAATGAAACAGTTGAAGGTATGTGAGAAAATTAACTGTACCCTTTGCCTGTTATCACCATTGTACAAACCAAGGTTGCAGAGCTTTCTACAAATGAGAACTTAACTCCGTCTGTGTAATTCCATGTCAACTGCTGCTGTCAGGAAGTTTTATGGAAGTGTAGTTTAATACTTCACCGAAGTATTGATAAAAACTTAGTAGTGAGGTTTTAGAGCAGGGAACAGAAAGAACCATATGCCCTCCCTCCACCCCCACATTATTTTTAAATCTACTGGAATAAAAAAAAAAAAAAAAAAAAAAAAAAAAAAAAAAAAAAAAAAGTTAGAGATTTCAGTAATCCCATCGCAGCTTTAAACATTCGGCAAGGGAGAAGCCATACCTTGGTTCATTTTTCTCTCTCGCAGCTCTCCCATTTTACATGCTGTCCCTCAGGTAGCCTCATAAAATGCAGAAAAGCGTTCACTCATTATAGGTGACAAAACCTCTCCTATGAAACATGGAAGTTTTAACAGGTATTTATATTTGTAAATGCACACGGACAAAATAAATATCAGGCAGGAGCTTTTGAATAAATCTCTGCCCATTTTCCTTCTCCTAAAGAACACGCATAATTTTCCCATAAAATGATACTGACATAAATATAAACCAGATAAAACCCTGATGTTTATGATTTTTTAAAAAATCTGAATTTTCGAAGAATATACTGTGGGGACCAATTCTGAGTAGGCAGCAATGACCTAGTCATTCTCTACTCCAAATTAAAGAGGCAAAAAGTAGAAACCTTTCCCTCATGTCCTATTTCATCCCAGGTAAGTTTGCATTTCTGTCACCAGTATTAGTTTTATAGTCTATCATTTTACTCAGAAGACTGGAAAAACCCATCTACACGTCTGACTGGTGTCCCTCACAGCTGAGTGGTGTCTGACAGCCGCAATGGTTTACTGCCTCCGAGACAACTGAGCACGGTGATCTTTAAAATGAAGCATAAGATGTACAAATACCTGAGAAGCCTTCATCTTTTCGTACCTCCAGTTACTGAACAACTGTTAACAGTCAACTAAACTGAGGAGAGGCTGAGAGGAAGAAGTATTTCCATGGGTTACATAGCCTGTTTTACTCTTAAAAAAAATTACCTGTCCAGTGGTGACCTGTACCACTCTGATGTATGTTCGAAATGCTCTATTTATAAGCTGACCATATTGTTTCTACACAGTTACTACTCTGGATGCTGGAAATTTTTTTCCTTTGTTTTATATGCAAGAAGTTTTATAAAGTTAGCTAAGAAAAATATTTAAACAGCAAGATTATTAATTACTTTCTCAGAGACATATTTTTAAAAATAGATGATTTATTACTACAGTGAAAATTAACCCTTGCACACAGATAAATGTCACCAAATTTCAGATGAGCCACAGAGAATTGTCTCATCATAATTACTACTAGGTACCAATGGGTACCCATCATTTGGGAGAATGTGGTCAGTTACAGGAATTTATTTGATTGCAGCAAAATGGAGACACTCACTGTAAGAGATATATAGGCATAAACCACAGACCTACACCATAGTAGCACGTTTCAAAATTACATACAAGCTTCCTTCATACTGACCAACTTGCTAAAAAAGCACAATATCCTATTTCTGTTCATAACTGTAGAATAAATTGAACACAACTGTAATACAGTTGCTTTAGATTTATCCTCATTAAAGACTTAATCTGAATTACAGTTTGATAATTACCTTAATCCATATTCAAAAACTTGACAGCCATGTTTTAGCATTACACATAAAAACTCAGGTTGGTATAAATTATCAGTTGTAACCAAAATCACTCCATGATGTTAACTCAATCACTGTGTGAAATAATTCCATTCGTGTTGCACTCTTGCATAGGTATCAGTTCAGAGCATCTGCTCGTGCCTGAATTGGCCTGAATCTTGTGCCATTAATTCAGATATATTCAGGTTAATTCTTCAGGAAGACACAGTTGACATGTTTACAGATATGTATATTATATATTTCACAATACTGGTGATATTACATAACATCATTACCTAGTCTTATATACAGTAAATGTTTATTTCATGGACTGTAATACCGGAGTACCAGTTTGGCTTATGAAGTTTTGAGCTCCTCTTAGATACAAAGCAGAAGAATGACACTTACAAGTGCCACATTTTATATACAAGAGGAGTCTGTTACAGCAATTCTTCCTTGCCCCCAAAAGTTTTATGACTAACGTATGGTGCCATTAGGAAAGTCCTCAGTATTAAGAAAATTATATACATTAGACTTATCACTATAATGGATCAGATGCCTTATGAAGCCCTGACATTTTTCTTTACTCTTTCCTAAATGAACAGAACAATAAATTATGCAACTTTGAACAGATATCGCATAAATACAATCTAAATTAATAAATTATCAAAAGAAATTTATTTAGAAAATATAATTTTATTTCCATTTCTTACATAACACTTTTTTTAACCTCTAAGTAATTACTTAAACATACCTCTTGAAAGAGAGCTAGTTTTTCAAATGCATAATGGTCAGCTATATATTCTGACTATAGGTTTAAAAACTATAGATTTAAAAACGTATTCAAGTAACTTCCCTGGCTGTCTCATTTATAATATAGGAGAAGGAACATTTTTTTTTTTTTTTAATACTTAAAAAACAAACAAAAAAGCCCCAAACCCCAAAAAACAAAACAAACAAAAAAAATCTGTCTTTTAAGTTGACAAGTTACATTTTGGCTTCACTGATTTCACGTAATTGAAAAGCATTTTTAATGGTGTTATAGGTTTCAGTTTTCAAAAAATAGGTCATGAGTTTGGGATTCAGAATAACTAATTTGTAGAGATTATATGTTATCATCACGACAGATTATTGTATCAAAGATTCCTAATTCACTTTTCCTGAAAATAAAGATTACAAAGAGATGATAGAATACCAAAATGTAGATGAACATAGTTTTAGTATGTCATTTGGATGATCCGGTTTGCTTCATGTAGCTTTGCATCTTGAATAACATGAATTTGTTACGCATATTCATATAAAACATGCACATAATTTTTTGCATTTATATTCACAGTTAATCAACCAAAACATTGGCAGTAGAAAATTACTATCTGGGAGTGGTATGACAAGTTCCAAGTCTCTCCAGTTTTTAATGATCTACTATATTTTTATAATACTCATTTTTACATTACAGATTTTTCACATTACTGATTTTCAATTCTTTTCAAATATTAAATCACTGACCATTTATATAACTAATTTGTGTGAAGTGGGAAATAAAGTACCACCTCCTAAGTGTAGCTTGTTTGTTTTGCAAGCTAATGAATAGCTATCATTCCCAGAAACCTACTGCAGTGTAGGACAAGAAATAAAGAGACAGTCAGAAAATATGCAATTTACAGTGTTTTACTGGATTTCAAGGGTAGACATTCCCTGGTGTTCTAGTTAAACAGGTGAATACATGACATTACGAAAGGTCTCATCCTGTTTAAATGGAAGTACAAAGCTTAAGGAATAGTTAATTTTCAAAATCCTTTTCATAAGGATAATATACGTTGCTAAAACGACAATGGGAAATTACGCGTGACTTTTTTACATATTTAAATAAAACTTTGTATATTTATATAAATCAGAATGAAACCTAAAGGATATATCTGACATTATGTTAAGGAAATAAACACGTTTTGCCGTACTAACCTCTTTGCTTCAAAAGGCTGTGAAGGTAATGCACAGCGAACTTTACCGAGACCTTATTTTTCTCTGAAGATCAAGTAATGCATGATAGATGCTTCCAAAGGCAGAGTTGTTAACTTCTTCAGAACTGTAATCGCGGTTTGCACTGTTCCATTCCTGTACACAAACTGTTCGCAAATAGCTACTGAATCTCCCTGCAGAGGCAATTATACCCAGATTTTTGGACTGAGAAATGGACAAACCAGCTCTTCAGCCCCCATGTCAAAGCATAACCCTCACCTAGCCATTACAATGTTTCACAGACATAGTTAGCACATGCTTCAAAAGCAGTCAGGTTCACAAAGAAGGTATGAGAAGAGAACACGGTGAGCTTCCAGGATTGCTCAGCCATGCTGATGTATGACACTACATTTGCTCCCCACCAGACAGAGATGAAGATTCAAACCAGCACTGAGAAAGTGCTGCACGAATGAAGAGAATATACAAGACCCTCTGGTTGGAATACAGACTCACAAATGCACTCTAACATAAAGAAATACTAAATTTAGGCACTAGTCTACATTTTTAAAAAAACTCATACGCTTCTCAATAGAAGTATTTAGATGAATTGGCAAACTAATAGATGTACTAGCAAACCATTTCAGACTGTTTTTCTTAAGAAGTGGAATAACAACCTGAGAAACCAGTACTGTTGGCCTTGAAGAATGATAGTCTATCTCTCCAAAACAGTCTTAATGAATAAGTAAATATCTTGCAAAGCCAGGAACTTCAGAGCAGACGTAATATGATGACATGATATTATCTGTATGACCTACTTATGTAGCAGAGAATGCTATTATTAAGGAAAAAATGATCTTACAATCTTAAAACTACTTGAGTAGTGAAAATATTGAGTGTATACATGATTCCTAGTAAAGTGGCTTTTATTTTTTTAACGACTCAATTCAACGTGTAGATACTGAAAAAAGCATGCCACAGAAGAGTAAGCAGTTCTATCTAAATACTGCTAACACTTTAGTCCTACACCTGGAGTCCTCATCACCGCTTCTTGCAGCCAAATCAAGCCTATCCCTTCCTGCTCCTAACAGCTATATGATCTATAGATAGCATAGACCACGTTTCCACATCAACTTTGATGATTTGTCCATGAATATGAGCTTGAAATCTAACAAGTTCAATTTTTTGAGCCTAAGCACTATATGCGGGAACTGAAGAATGAATGGAGCTGGCCTAGAAGTCCACCAGCCGCCTGCTCCACAGTCCTCGAGGCTGGCGGCACGCACCAGGTAGGGCTCTCACTCTTCCCTGCTTCCCTTCCTGGACATCAAGTCACTTTCCAAATGGCAACGCTTGCATTTGAGCCTTATATAACACTGGTTGAAGTTCACTCCCATATTTCTGAATCCTACCGGCAACTGCAACTTCTATCAACTACTGAAAATTTGTATACTTAATCAATGATTTAGGAAAAAATCTTCATCTCCCTCAAGAGAGGTGTGGAATTCACAAACAAACCCAGCGTGGGAAGGAGCTATAACTGGCATAAGGGCAAGAATTTCCAACATTTTCATGTAATTTTAAGTAAAGAATTTATCTAGTTTAAAGAAGCAACTGCCAAGAAAGCATTTTTCAGTCAGAAGAGAAATAGCTTTCCTTACTGAACAAAACCACAGTAATTGGTTCTGTAACGTGATGAAGTTTCAGAAAAAGCCGTTCTGTCCATCATCCTCTGCTGGGCCTTTAGAGAAGTTCCCTCAGCTGCTTTGCTTCATTCAGCCTCACATTTGTTTCTTTATAAACTCCAAAATGAATTATTTCTTAAACTATTTCAGATTTTCCTGTCACAAAAAAATCTCTGCAGGCAAAAATAATTCTAACCTTTCATTAGTCTGTTGCTGCCTTTTTTTTTTTTTTTTTTTTTTTACTATAAAGGAGAGACTGAAGATTATCTATAATTATTATTTGGAAAGGAAAATGAAGTGTTGGCACGACATAGTAGAAATGAGAAACAAGAGCTTTTTGACATTCTTCAGTTCATGTAACTTTACTTTAATATGAACTGAATGAATAGTAGCTAACATCCTAATGCTAACACCTTTCCTAAATATTCTTAATTACTTTTTATAGTATGCAGCTACATGATACACTGAATTTCCAAGAAAGCATGCACCCATGTTTGTACAGGATCAACAGGCAGCACAGTAAAGCTTGTAAAAGGTTTCCAACAAATAAAGACTTCAACAAAGAGTCCTGCAAAAGAAGATGATTTAAAATGTCAGTCCACAAAAGACAACTGTGAATTTACTGTACAGGAGGTATGTTCCAAGACTTGTTAATGGTGATGAATAACAATTTAGTCTAACACCTCCAAATTCTTACTGTCTACACAAGGATGAAGTTAAACATTTTGAGACTTTAATTTAAAAGAGCTTATCTGTTCATTTGACACTGAAATTCATATGTAACATGAATGAGCAGAGATAACAAGAATCTAAGAAAAGATCAACGAAGGGGTAGCTTAAATAAAGAGACCAGTTTCCAAAAAAAGGAGAAAATATCTAACCCCATATTTATTCATGTAAATGACCTGACATGCATTACGGGCATTCTTAAATTTATTTTGCCAGCCTTTTGTAAATGAATGCAAAAGAGAGTAAGAAAGTAACAAAAACACGCCTGATTTCAGATTAGTACTGAGGAGGACAGTAGAAACATGTCAGTCACTACAAGACAGAGACTTTCTCTTTGTAAAGGCTACTAAAAAAACCCCAGCTGAACACTAATAAACCATAATGGGAGTGTTTGGATTACAAAAAAAAAAAACAACAAACCCAAAACAACAAAACCAAACCATTAACCCCAAAACAACAAAACCCCCAAAACCAAAAAACAAAGCAAAACAAAAAGTTTTGTTTAGGAGGCAAATGATCTTCAAGTTTACTGTATCTGGTCTCCTATGAAGAGACAGAACTTCTAAAAAGAGAGAAAAACTTTCAAATACCTTGTGAATTGTTTTTTACTGCTTCATAGCCAGTCTCTTAGAAATTTCCCAAGAGCTGTCTGGTTAAAATTACAAGCCTCAGAGATACTGAAGACAGCAAAAGCATAGTGCTACCTCTAGCTATTTTAGCATTTTCAATCCTTTAATTTTATATACAATATTTCTATAGCAGATTTTAGTTTTAAGAATCGTATTTGCTCTATCAGGTCAGTCCAACTGCAATTCACTTACGTGCTACAAAAAGGAGTAAAAGCAGTAACAGTAATGCTAAGGAATGCTAATAAAACTTCTTACCCTAATTACTTCATTTGTGAACCTTAATAATAGATAGTTGGCTGTAATTTCTCAGGTATTAAACATCTCTAGGCTTACAACCTTTATTTCCTAAGGGAAGAAGAACAAGGAAACATGGAATTTGAAGAAGAGCAAAGCATTAAAGTGTGATCAGATCTGACTTTGGAAGTTCTGAAATGAGAAATATGTTTTCCAATCTCTAATAATTTTCCAAAAAGACAACTACATGCATTTTTAAGATCCACCTAATCTTCAGTTTCTCCTAAAAACAGTTGAGACATCTTTGTGGTTATGAGTGTAATTAAAATGATCATGATCTCCTAAAACAATCAGGAGCAGGGAAAGGGCTAAGTGAACCCCTGATTACTTCTGGAGGGGAATTCAGTTTTTTGAAAGCCATGATGCCATTAGAGGTAGGGAAGTCAGGGAAGTATATTGAGGATTACGACACACAGTCAGGGAGCAGGAGGCTACTGAAAAGAAGTCACTGAATAGGAAATCAATATACCTATGCAAGACAAATAGCTGAAATGAAGGCGGAAAGATGCAACAAGCAACGGTTAAAAGGTAAAAATCCTCACACCTCTGCAAGGCAGCCTGACAGAAAAACACTTCTGGGGCGGCAGGAGCACAGGCAGAAGGATCTGTTTCCACCGGCTGAGGATTGTATGGGAAGACTCCTTGTCTAACAGTCATCCTGTCTTTCCTTCACAGCAGAGAGTACAACAGTCAAGGGTGCTACAGCCAGTATAAAGTGCTGCCTGGCAAAATGTCTAATGAAATAGCCGAAAATACTATGGTATATACCAGTAATAACCAAATACATACATACTGCTCTTGGGATCTAAAGTCAGATCAACAACTTTTCTCAACTCCTGGACTGTTACAGAAGAGAACTATTAGGATGAAGCTTTGTGATTAAAGACACCATGAAGAAGCATAAGACATCTGTTGTGGACTGGTAAAAACTGAGAGACTCCTATGAAACCTCTTCCCACAATTTATTTTTTAAGCCAAGCATGAGACATGTGAGGTGAAATAAATATTCCTCCCTGAAAATATGAGTCAGTAAATTTACCCTTGCCTTCAGAACATGCATCTTTTTGCAAGATGATATAAATGACACATTGCTTCCTTTTGGAGAACGAGGAAACTAGAGAGATAAAGAGTGAGAAATTAAGAACAGACTCACAAGGCTTCACATTACAGTTTAAATACTACATGACTTAAAAGAATCTCCAGTGTAAAAGTGAAAATCAACTTTGTCTTACCAGCTAAATTTAGATCAATTAGTAATCACTATACTGTAATAGGAAGCAACTAGTTTTGGCCACTGCAGGTAATCACTGTGCTCCGGAAACCAGCAGCTGTAAAAGGTACTGTAACAATACATCATCTGACTCGCTTATGAGGTCTGTTGATTAACAAACTCAAGGCCACACAAGTATTCAGTAAGGAAAGAAAAAAAAAAAAAAAAGAGGGAGTAGAGTGGGTAATTAAACTTTTCCAACCTCAAGAGAGAAACACATGTGAACATTCCCCACGTTGGCTTCAGTCCAGGTTCCTTCTCTGACTCATTACAATGTTGTGTTACCACTCATATCAACTTAAAGCCATTAAAAACCATAAAAGAAACCAAACTCCCTTAACACAAAAATGATTTAAACTCTCTGTGATTAGGAGTTTTGAACAACAACAGGTGACTTCTGAGATGCAAAACTTCCAGGCTGGCCAGGCTGATGAAAAGTTTAAGATAACTCCACTCAATAGTTAGTCAAATCATCATGTGCCTGCTGACCATCAGTAACTCATGTACTGGAAGGACAGCAGCACTACATTCCCAAGTAACACAGAAGTTAAGTTAAACATACAAGAGGAGGTCAGAAAAGGCAGGGACTTCGAATAAATAAAAAATAAGACATGAGAGTATATACTAAAGCCTATCCCAGAATGTTCAATTCAACAGAAAGTTCTGGTGGGGTTTTTTTTGGGTTTTGTTTGTTTGTGTTTTTGTTTTTGTTTTTTTTTTTTTTCTTTTTAGATGAAACAGTACAATTTTAAGGCATTTTCATAAGAATAAGCCATAAATAACAATGTAAATGCAATATAAAGTGTTTCATGTACTTGGAAAAACTGACATAGTTCCACAATTTCGTTATTCTGGAAATACTTTTTTGAAAACTAGATTCTGTTTTACAGCTACGTACTCTTTTCTTCAAGCCACATTGCATTGAGATTCCTTTCTCCTACAATGGAAGCACTCAACGCTACAAACCACCCAACTCCTGAGTGGAACGTCACATTCATTTTGGGCCAGCTAAAGCAGAGCAGCATTTGGAGGAAGATGAGTGAGGAGTTTTGTTATCAACCAGAATGGCTGAAAGAATATATTGCCATAATTCAAACACACCTAGGAAACAGCATCCCTGCCCTGTAAAAAGCACAATCTAGTTCTTAAGAACAGAAGTAATGCAGATTAATTTTACAGTATACTTCTTTGAATAACATCTAGATCTTATAGTAGTCCATTAACTCAGTGCACTTGGAATACTAATTCTGCACTCCCTCATTTTAGTACCTTATGGGGTAAATCCTGTGAAATAATGAGCTAATGCTTATAGAGGGATATCCTGTATGACAGCATTTTGTTAGTAGCCACTTATTCTATTAAGAATTTTTAAAGGATCTAGCAAAATTGTAAATTCTTTCTATAATTCTATTGTGATTTGTACCATTAAGCATGACAGTTCAGTAATATCAGTAACATCATCTTAGTAATAAACCAATATGAAAATATGAAACAATGATTTTCTGCACCACTTATTAAACACTTTGCATAAAGAGTATATTATGAGTCTATTATAATAAAGAATAATGATATGCACTTAAAGTATGTTCAACTTACTGCTAGAAGAAAACACTGTAGTGAAGAAAAATGACTATCAATTTCTGCTTGCAAGAAACTCAAGATGCACATGAAAGCCCCTGCAAAGTTCTGACATACTCTCTCCAAAAATCATTTAAAATGTCTTAGGTTTATACTGTCACCACAGGGTGTACAGACCTACAAAGACTTACTTATTCCCCTAAGGCGAGACATAAGAGTGAACAGGGGCTTTAAAACAGGTCCACTAGTAACAGCAAAGCATAAGCCGTAAAGTTATTTGTGCTTATCAGTTGCACGGATAAACACTGAGTATTATCTGATTCTCAATTTTATCTACAAGCTCATTGATATCTACATAAGTTGTTACAAAAAACTGAATTACTTCAACATGATTTGCAACTACGGAAGTCCCAGACCCTTTTTTCCTTGATTCTTACTTTTGAATAGCAATGAAAAAAGTACCTGATTGTCTTCCTGGAGTTAGAGATATTTAGAATCCTAATCGAAGATCAAAACCATGAGAGACCAGTCTAGAAAGTATTAGTCTGATCAGACAGACAGCTGTCTGACTGCTTGATCAAATTCATTTGGAGTCACTAGCTCTGTTTGGGAAGAATAACATCTGATTTTTTCAAGTAGAAATGGAAAGTAAAATGTATTATTTGAATAATACACTATAGACAGATCTTTAGACACAGAGTAAGCAATTAATTAACCTTATGCAGTTAAAGAAATAAAAATAAAATGATTTTTTTAAATAATAAAAATGTCAGCCACATATACCTGTTTTATGTACTTGTCAGAATGTAGCTTCCCCTCAGAAAAATGAGGTACAACTGAGCAGCATAAATGTTCTAACAGTGGTTTAGCAAACAAGGAGCTGTCAACTTCCAATAAGCTATTATTCACACCTCTTTAATCACTGCCAGAAGAGTCGATTATAAATAGCCTCATACATTTTTAAATAAGGTCATTCTGAAATGAAACAACAAAGAGGGTAGTAAATATTCCAGTACATAAGCAATTTAAATTCTACAGCATAACAGAACTGTGCGTTCTCAAATATTCAGTTTAAAGAAAGCCAACAAAACCATTTATTAACTGGTGCAAACAGTGTCAGATGCGTAAGCTCTGTGAGATCAATAAACCGGCCCAATTATGTGATAGTTTGCAAACAGATCTGATAGAAATGAAACTATTAAGACTTGCTCATAAAATCCAGCTCCAACAGCATTATTTACAAATATCCAGTAATACAAGTTAATACATGCATTGCATGAGTAAATCTACTATGCAAAGATTTTACACGAATATGAAACAGCTTCTCTGTGCTTTCGCAGAAGCAGGACACAAATAAACAACTCATGTAGAACCCTCATGCATATGAGACCCTGTTTTCTACTTTTCTTGAGATTTTAAATAATTAGAGGTGAATATATAAAGAAAAAACAGAAAAGAACTGCACAAGTAGGAGCGAGTTCTTATTTTTTCCCTCTTCCCTATTTTTTCTCAGGTTCAGGATTACTTGATAAAAGGATATGACAAAATAACGCTAATATAAAATTTTTACAAATTAGCTTAGGGAAAAAAAAGAAAAATTAGAAATATTTATCATTATGCAGAATTGTTCTCAGAAACATTATAATAATTGCAGATGCAAAGCTGACAGTAATTTAAAGAATTTAGGACTACCAGAAAAAGAAAGAATTAGAAGGAAAAAGTAACCAAATAATTCCCATCTTACTGACCCTCTACTGAGTTGTTACTATGGTAAGTACTGGAAAGCTCCCTCTTATTACAGGTTTTGTTTTTCTAACTTGATACTCATCTTTGTAGATAGACACTTACCTGTGCACCTGATTCTTAAAAAACTAACATTTCACACGAGCAGCAAACACACCTAAATCTTCCTGGCTAGAAACATACCTTAATATTGCATGTGACAACATCACGTTTAAGTATTGATGCATTTGGACAGACACGGGAGGCATGAGTTCATCCCGCCTGTACTCCGAGTTGGCCGTGCCCAGAAGCTGTATCCCGTGGCACCGTGCCTAACCCAACAGCCCTGCTGCCTCTTCTTGCCTTTTCATCTTCTCACCATAAAGCAAGAGTAACTCCCAGGTAAAGGGCATTCACACCAATTAAGAACTTCATAGTTATCAACACCTTTACCTACACCCACAAACACCTTAGAAATCAGTGTAAAGGATCCACTGACAGTTTCTTCCCAGCCTTTTCCCACAATAAGGCAGTACTGCTATTCTACTCAGCTATACCTTCTAACTGGATTCACATGTCCTAAATAAAGCATATTACAGCAGCTTATGTAGTGAGGGATAAAATTGCAGCTGACCACAGCAAGATCTACATAAAAGCAAGGCGTGACTTCAAGGAACAAACTTTACTATTTCAGTTCCCAGATAATACAGAAGTAGAAAAGGGTTCAGATGTCAAAGGGCATCTTGGAACACATTCACTTCCACATTAAGCATGTTACTTTTTCCTCTAGTTCAGTGTCACCTCCCTCACAACAGCCCCCACTGAATACTTAAAAAAGGAGAGACACCAACAAGGAGTTGGGAAATAGCTTACACAAAGAAGTGTTCCTTCTCAACTTTAATGCCACCAAAGTCTCGCTCAAGCCCTAAAGCTTGAAAACTTTGTGGTTTTTAAGGTGTACGCCCTCCATCTACCTTAAGTTCCATAATTTGTTTCTAATACCTAGGACAGTATTCCAGATAGCTGTGAGTTTTATTAATTGCCTTTTTTTTTTTTTTTTTCCCCATCTATGTCAGGGAAATGGATGAATGAATGAATAGAAACTCATTTTTTGCCTCCAAAGCACTCTTACACGCTTTAAGTGCATCATTGTCTTGTTCTACATTCATTGACAAACCACCCCTGATTTTTTGATTCGTTCTGTAGAAGACATTTTTTCTACACTCCCATCCTAACAAGTTTTGGTAATGACAAAAGCTCTTACATGCTGTTTACAATATGTTCACAACCAGAGTTTTCTGGAAGAAAACCAGAGTAAGCTATATGTGATTTCTTACTTGTAGTAGCTTTTCGGGAGGTGGGGTTTAAAGCTGCTCTTAATAATGAGAGGACATCTTCATTGAACTATCTGCAACAGAACAGAAATCTATCTTCTCATTCAATACAGATCTAGGCTTATAACCTGGTAATTGTAAGAAGTCTAGTGTACAGTAGTTCCAGTGGTTGCTGAGAGTCTCACAAGAGTTTGCTTTCAGCTGCTTCACAACCTTGGAGAAGCCATGAAGGAATATTAAGTTCTGATAAACAAAAGAAAGAATTGCGACGTGTTTCCTGCCACAGCAAGAGCAGCATGGTTTGGATCCACAAAGCACAACAAACAGGAGAGGTGACAAGTCTGAACCATGAAGATGCTTCAGGACAAAGCTACTCAGCACTATCATCAGAGATCAAGAAAGTTGCGGTCCCATAGTGGCACTCCACACGAAAGTATGAAAGGATCATGCAAACGAAACTAGTCAAATCCCATCACCTTTGAGTACCAATAATGATGCTACATATTCCCAACACAGAAAAAAGCAAGTGCACCTCAAAATACAAAAGAGCCTAGAGCAAGAGGAGCCCCCAAATCAATGAAAAGCTGAAAAGACATAAAACATAAAACTATACGTGTTATTTGTATTCATTAGTATCAGAGGTGACCTTTATGAAAAGTTAAAAAAGCCAAACCAAAACAAAAACACGTCTTGAGTTTTATAATATATATATAAAGAATACATGTATATCTATATACTTACACACACACTTACATATAAATAACTACAATTATTTATGAAGCATCTAACATCCTTGAAAAGCACTGCAACCTATTTGACAGCTAACATACAGGGGACAGAGAATTATTGTGAATCCTGCAAGGAGGATCCTGCCTCCTTGCTGTGTTTGTACTCTAAGCACCTGAGCTGAGAACAAAAGCAGGAGTGGAAAAGTGAACAACGAAACAGAAAAGATACAACTCAGCTAAGAACCGAAAGAGTTAAAAAGAAACCCAACTCTCACGTGATAGAAGAATATTAGTCAATATGTTAGGAACACGACACAGTAAGTGGAGAAGAATGTGATACGCACAGATGAAAGTAGCACAATGGCTACGCCTATATGAACTGTAAATGAGAATGAAAACCAATACTTACACAGTAAAAACTTTAAAAACTAGCAGGTGGGCAGCCCCCATGGGATGAAATCTCATCTAACTCAATTCAATTTTAGAGAGAACATTCCAAAGATGATCTAGGGGCACACACAAACAGGAATCTGCACATGAACATGGGTTCACTGCAACAGGAACACTACCCAAAAGCACAGCCCTCCTTTTATCATACTATAATAAAACTATTTTTAACTCTCTAAATCCATGCTACTAAATTACCCTTAGCTAGTCAAGAGAAACTGAAAAACACCACACAAGCTGGTCTGCTGACCTGCTTATGGAAAGCCGTGCTTCGTTTCTCACTTCTGACTCTGTTGCTTTAAACACTTCCCAGTCATCTTACCTGCTCATAGCATGGTTCAAGTTGTTATTATCAATAACATACCTATACCTCACTAAATACCTCTCTACATTATTCTAACCCATTTGGTACAGTTTAATAGATATACTAATGCAAACCATGTAGAATTAAATAGTTTCAGGACAAGTATATATCTCCCAGTCATGACATAATGCCTGAATTGAGATACAGTATCTTATCAATTACACCTTAACATACTCATGCTCTATTGGAAATGGCATCAAAGGAATTAGCAGTAAGCAGCATCTAAAATTATGTTTTGTTGTTTCTTTTTCCTCTTCAGTGGCTATGCAAACAAAGAATGTCACCCTTTTTTATAGAATATATTTGGTGCTTCCAATGGGTGCTTAGAGTACTCGTGACAGCTGTCAACCACAGGAGAAGTGGGCTGCCCTGCAGAAGTCCTTATTTCTCACCAAGTGGAATGAATGTAGCAGGACTAGCATAAATTTCAGCATCAAGAATGCTGGCAACTAATTAGCACAGGTGACTCTTGCCCAGTATGACAAGGTACCTAAGGAAGAACATACCTGGGAGGAGATACTCGGCAAACACCTGAAAGAAAACAGACACTTTTAGGGGTAAGGTGTACTTGAATCTCCACCCAGGAGTCAGCAGGTAAAGAATGTGTATCAGCAAACTGAAGTAACTTCCCTTGCACAAAATCCCTTTGGCTTTTAGTTTTACCCCTGGTTTTCTGTAACATTCTAATTTCAATATATTTGGGAAGAGACGCCTGAACTTCCCTAACTGTCCAGAAATTCTGAATCCCACCTGCAGAAAGTACGAGGGGGGACAGCACTGCAGGAGTACAATCCTGGCTGTGTTTAACTCACTAGGAGCTACTATAAAAGGTATAAAAGTATTACCATCACTGAACCAGCCTCGCAGAAAACCAAGGCACGCTGTATACCACACAGAAGGGCTTACCTTTGTATACAGACCATATTTCCAAGCAGAAGTGAGCTCCATCTGCCCACGGCCTGATACAAACCCACATCAAACCAAAACCCTCATAGGGGTCGTAGCACTGTGCCAAGCCCAAGCAAACCCATCCCGCTATTGCGCCTGGCTTATTAGTTCAGGTGTGCTGCCATAGAGGTACTGAACACCTATTTTCAAACTAATTCAGAGCAGTAGTGCTGGGAAATTGGAATCCAAAAAAAATAGAATGGAACTAAGAGTAAGCTTATGGAGGGAAAAAAAAGGCAAGATCAGCTAGGAGCTCCTAAAGCTTGCAAGCAGCAGCCACTCTTTGCTGAAGGTGCCATAATCTGGACATAGAGCTCTCTTGGTGAGCCAAGATTTGCCATGCCAAATCCCCTTCAGACAAATTTACAGTCTGAAAGAGATGAAACCGGTGCCATGGGAGTGTTCAGTCTTATTTCTTTCAAAAAAACGATTGTCAGTGTAGGAGGAAGCTTAATTTTATCCATTGTCTCTACCTCCATCATCCCTCATGAGTATACTAATGCTTGGGTCCCTAACCCAGTCATGAATTACTAGAAAATAAAACAGTGAGAGAAGCAACGAAAGGCCTAAAACATACTTAAAATTGAAAGAACGTTTAGGCATGAGTGTAATACAGAACACGATTTTTCTCATGTTTCTTTGATGCTGTTGTAGATCTAGGAATGAAGATTGCAAAAGAAATTTTTTATTTCTAAATTATAACACAGGTTATAAATTTTATAAAGCATTTTATAAAGCAATTTTCGTCAGTTTCATGAGATCACACAGATATGAGTTTTACAATCCTATTACACCTACTCAAACAGTAAAAAGTGCTCTTCAAAAACACGGGACTTGTTTTTAATTTCTAGCATACAAGCAGAAAATAGATGTTTGGAAGTTTTAATTTAGGTGAGCCTCTGGTCCAGGTACGATCTGTGGTATTTCTGTTAAACAGACCTGCACGGACCTCTGACCATAATTTAGTTTTCCTTACACAAGTAAGTTTTCTTCATCATCAGTTGCTGCCGTGCAACATTTCTCTTTGGGAAGCCTGGAATGCTTTCTCACTGCCTTTTGCGTCAGTGATTCCAGGAGTACTTGCATACAGCAGCAGCTGCTGATGTGCCCAAACAGCAGTACACGGGGCAATATTGCTGAAGGACTAACTAGTGCACCACCAAAGGAAAGGGATCCTTCTCAAGCTCAAAATACCACCTTAATCACAATTTCTTTTTTCCTAAAGTTTCATTTGCTTGCTTTCAGTGTTCCCTACTGTTAGTAACTAAGAAGTGCTCCAATTCCTTCTGGATTTAGAGTATGCTGCTTCCTTTGCTTTCGCATCTGCATCTACACTGCTGATGTCAGATGATATACCAGGTACAACAGATGCTTTATCAAATCCCTGGAGAAACAGATCAGGATACCAAATAATACTTTATGATATCTTTAACTTGCCGCTAGGTACAACAAAACAAAAAGATGTCACCTAATCTTCAGTTCTGAACTTTGCTCTGCTACCCTGAGCACAGGCTAATTGCGGCTGCTCAGAAGCCATCCTGCACAACCGGCCGCGCTGTACGTGTCAGCCCACGTTCAGCTGTCCTGTCACACGCAGTACGTCTTCTCTCAGCTTACCAGCGGGGAATTTCCAAGAGAATTTGTAGTTTAACCTGCTGAGCAAAGGAATTAGAACGATGAAAAAAGGATCAGTGACAGAATGGCTTAATGTGGTTCTTGCCAATAATCTGAAAAGATGAGCCAGTTGTCAGAAAGTATCTATGGGATTTTGCTTTCTAAAGTCATTCTGAATTAGCTACACGCTGGTGCAGCTGGTAGGTCTGTTGAGAAGGAATATGACAGGACAGTTTTTTCCTACTCTGTACCTTAGAAGTTATGTATACCCAGGTCCATATTTCAATCATCCTCAATGCCTGAGATGAAAATACATCAAAGAGCAATTTCTATACCTAGTTTTTAAATTCATTATTAACCTCATATACTGAAGAGAGATTACAAAAAGTGTATTATTAGTTAGAAATGTCAGTGAATTAATACAATACTCTTGATTTTAATGTACACCTTCTTGGAGAAAAACTGAACCACATCAGCAAGTGCTTTCGGATCCATACAACCTGATTGCATGAGGAAAGTAAAACATTCCATTGTTATGAATAAAAAAAGCACTACAATATTAAAAATAGTTCCTTTAGATGAAGACTTACCTCTACACCTATGCCAGAGCTTCAATTAAGCTATCCAAAAGATATTTATGTTCATTAAACCTAATAAAAAAACCCGATCACAACTTTTAAATAACTAACTACATTTGAAATTACCTCATATGAGTAGATTTTCCCAGGCTCGCTCCATGTTAGACTTGCAAGGCATAATAATAAACTCCATTTATTTTCAGAACATAGTAAAGCATGTTTCAGAGAAAGACAGCTTTTTCCATCTTTGATTTTTTACAATTATTCTACAATAGAAAGGCGTTCTCCTTTGACTAATGTCAAAGAAAAGTATACATTCACAAGATAAGTGGTAATGAGTCTCTGATTTCTCTTCCCAGCTGGTAAGGGAGAAGCTCACACAGCACAAGGGAGGTGAGGGGTGCTGAGACAGAACACAAAGTTCCCCAGACCTCTGCCAGCTTTATGAAAGGTCAGAGCCCGGGGCTCCAGCTTCCCAGAGCTCCTGGCCTTCTGCTGAGGACACGAGAATGAGAAGTGAAAGTGGGGAGGAGGAGGGCTCGAGAAATCCCAGGACAGGTGGGGATGGTAGTGTCAAGACAGGCTTATAGGGAAAAAAACCTCCTGGAATCCATGTCCATATGTGTGCGTTTATGTTTACTTTATTAATTAGCAGCTTAGAGTTTGTTTTGTACACATCTGGTAGCCTTGTCTACTTAGACTAAAAATTGTTGTAAAGACTATGCTTTTATTTCCTCTAGTGGAATTTTTTCAGGAAGTAGTTAAATGACAACTCCTCATCCCCCAGGTTAGTTACTAAAATCTGTGAACATAAAAACCTCATTTAATATGTTCTCTAAAGGCAAATTTCAAATAGTCACATTTAAGCAAATGACAAATAGATAGGTTTGCAGGTGAGAAAAAAATTACTCAAAGTCAACTTCAAACTTGAAACTAAGAACTGATCTTAGAGATTAGAAAAGAGGAAGTGGAAGGGTAAAGGGAAAGTTATTTTTGCATGGTACCATGTGAAATTAACATTTTTATTTTTAAAATGCTTATACATTAATTTCAGGTCTTAAAAAATAATTATTTTCTAACTTAACTTCAGAAAGTTTCTAAAAATAGACTGATGATAAGAAATGCCACCATATAAATTCTTCTTCCAGAATCAGTGACAAGCTGTTACCAGATCGGCAGCCAGAAATGCGCCATCTGCAAGCTGCGCCAATTAGATTATTTCCAGTAACGTAATATCCTCTATACCCCAATCATTAGATCTTTACGATTTCATCTAACTTTGAATAGTATCTCAATAACACATTCTAGTCACAAATTGGCATTGGCTCCGTGATTCAGAGGGGCTCTGCAGGATGGCTGACCATTGCACACTGCACAGCCTCCCCTTGCCGTGCAGTCCACCTACTGAATACACAACACGTGTGCACACATGTGCCCGTAAGTTTAGAAGACAAATCATGATAGCACTCATACAAGTTTGAAATCACAGGTAAGAGATCACAAGGAATATTTAAATTTTCAATGGTAAGGAAAATAGAACTTTCTATGAAACTGCTCTTTAGGTGTGATAGCAATTTCAAAGTACAAAGGAAATCATGACTGTCACTTCAACAGATAAAATACAGCCTTTAAAGCACGTGCTAGGAGCAACTGTGCATTCAGTAACACTGAAGTAATTTCAACACTGAAAAAAGTTTTCTGCAATGAGTAAAGGAGAAACAGACGTAGTAAATTATTAGCATGTGTATGACTAAAATAAGAATATTTAACATTTTGCCAAGGACATCCTTATTCTTCAAGCAGAACAGGAGAGTGATCAGGTATTTTTACTTGTGCATATCTTCCAAAAATGCAGTATTTATACAGAGGT
Organism: Podiceps cristatus; assembly: GCA_000699545.1. Taxonomy (NCBI): domain Eukaryota; kingdom Metazoa; phylum Chordata; class Aves; order Podicipediformes; family Podicipedidae; genus Podiceps; species Podiceps cristatus. The sequence continues at coordinate 74,348 of KL264031.1, forward strand.
CTTCTAATATTCACCATTTTTAGTTACATTAGAAAACCCATTCATGGGCTTCAAAGAAATTAATGTTACAGAAATCTTACACCCTCTGTTCCAACGTTAAATTGTGAGAGACATTTTGTAAATGTATAGACCAATTTCAGTTGTCCCACCATATCTGAATGCAATATCCTTAAAATGATTTCAGGATATAATATGACATCAGGGGGAGGTAACCACTTGCATATTGAAACCCTAAGACTTAGCTTATTGACTGTCCTTCTCCGAAATGTCTGATACGAGTACACTGAAATAGTGTGTGGCTCCCACTGTGACAGTAGAATCTCACATCAGCATATTTGGGAAAAATTAAGGTTTCAACCATATTATTGGATTCCAACAAAAAGATCCAAGTGACAGGCCTAACAGCTAGAATCGTCACCAGTTAAGGATTTCACTGGTAAGAGAATTAAATTGGATGTAATGAAGTTAAACAGTAAAAAAAAGATGCTGGTTGACTGTAGGTCCTATCCCCTATGGGCACAGCACTGTTATGACAGTAAACCATAACGGACTTGAGAAACCCTCTTAAAGCAATAGTTTTTTCTACAGCTCCTGTTTAATATCTTAAACTATAAAGCATCATAAAGCATGAGAAATAATGTTGCATTGGATACTTCAGAAGGAAACTGTTTTATCATCCAACTGATCACACTGTGAAGCACCAAATGATGGAGTTTGTTGGAGTGACGGGTGGACGTCTACTGGACAGCAACAACAGGAGGAGTTTCTTGTGGCACAGCTCTGACCGTTCCCTCACCCTCCTCCACGGGTCTGTCAGCCTCCCACCCTGACAGCAAAGGACTCTTTTCTCTCAAAACTTTAGTTTAAAGTCTTATTTGTTCCTAGGTTTTGCTATGAGAACAGGAAATCATTACAGCCTGAACTCCAAGACATCTTACTCTCCTTCAAAGCAGAAGACAACAGAGACTATGGGTGACAAGGTAGCTGGACAAACTCCCCTAGAGTAGGCAGTATGCTAGGGTGAGGAAAGTAAAATGTTCTTTACTTCTGCTTCTTTCAGACCTCTGGTTAACTGAGTATCTTGTCCAAGACATTAAGTGTCTCTCAGCAGCAAGATGGGTACCAACTTCAAATGCAAGAAGCTTTTCCAGTATTTCACTATTCATTCAATGAAATTGGTGTTGTCCTGCCCACTGATATACTAGCCAATTTCTAATTTTTCAATTAAGTCAAAAATTACTTTCAGAATCTATTACAGTCAAAGAAATGTGTTAACAGCCTTTGCTGAGCCAACAGAATTGCTATAAATATACAGGTCCTCATCTTTGGAATGAAGAGAAATCTCTGTGGCAGAACAAAGAAGAAACTACACACCAACTCCAACAAGGGACCAAGAAAAGTGCTCCTGGAGTTTTCAACATTACTAATATCCTGTTTTCACAACAGCAAGACATAATTCTTACGTTGTTTCTTTTCATATACAAAGCTATTTTAACACTTTCTAGTTTATGATAGCAATGCATTAATGTTCTAGATACTTATTAAAAGCAAAATCCTGTAATCACTTGCTATGCTGCAGCTGTTAGGTTGAGCAAGCTGCACCTCAGAAGGACATGAACTGACCTGAAATTTCAGAAGCTAAAAACAGTTGGCAGCTTAAAGCAAAAACAAAATTAATGGTATTTAACAAACTTTAGCATGTGAAGAACAAACTGTCGTATCTGGAAACACGTACTCTAATTTTGATACTGTACTAAATTCCTAATTTTAAAAGGCATGCGACCAAGCATAACTGCTAGCTTTGAGATGAAAGGCAGAAAATGATGCATGTGCAAGGAAAAGAAAGTTAAAGCAGGTCTAAGTTTGTTTTTAAGATTCAAAATCTACTTAAAACAATTTTTCTTTGGTCAGTGCTTCATTTCCTTGCTTCAGTTAAGACATTATTAGAAGTTGATTTTTACAGATTAAACTACTGCTTTCAATGAAAAAACTATTTTGCTACAAGTGTACAATTTCTGAGGTGTATAGGATGGAAACAGGGCAATTAGAAGGAGTAAAGCCATTTCTTATTTTACAGATCGATAACATCTGTAAGAATTCTGCTAATAGCATCTAGGAAAATATATTAATGAACTTGATTTCATAATACAGTTATCTGCATCATCCCCAGTAGCGTTTTAGGATCGACAAAGTGAATGTGGAAAGCCACTGACAGATGCCCTCCACATGGCATGTGATACATCAGCATTCTGACTAACAACACAGATGTAGGGATTAATCTGAAAAGCATCAAGACTTGCAGAAGAGATAAAAGTGGACTCAGTATATACAAATAACTCAGCATAGATTACACAAAAAACTAATCAGGAGTTACGCAAAGAAGACTGCAGAGCTGAGGGGAAAATAATGGCTCCTTCTGCAACTTCAGGTTGAGTCCCTAAGACATTTACTGGAGGTTTCACTTACATGACCACCTGCTCTTTTCCACGGGACTTCTGTCTCATTTAGCATACAAGATGGGCAACGCTCTCTCTCTAGGCAAGTAGTTAGATGTAATTTGTACAGGTATCACTGACTGATCATACACTCAATCCAAAATTTCTGGCATTCCTTCTTTGTATCCATGTACTTAAACATCTTCACAACATCCCTCTGACAACAGGAAGAACTGTTTCTACTTGACAAAGTAAGACCAGATTTAAAAAATAATAATTAAAAAACCCACAAAACAAAGTGCTCAATAATCTGGAAGTTCAATTTGAAGAATATAAGTCCAAGTTTTTAAAAGTATTTGTCATTTTGACAGTCATGTATATACGTGCAGATGAGAATTTCAACAGAGCACAGCTACTCCTGTGAACACCAAGTGCTTCTACTGACGTGAGCAGCAGCTACACCACCAGAGCAACCTCTGTTCTCTGACCACTGAATGAGGACAGATGTGATGGAAAGTACACAGCTATAATCAAAGACCAGTGTAACCACTACTGTCCCAAGGATGGAGTGGCCACACATCACATTTTACGTATGCTTTTCTCCCTCAGCTGGTGACCGGGCTGATCTCGTGGATCCTGGCTGCTCTGCGTAATGGCTGCAGTAACTCAGTGCTCAGACCGGACCTGAGTTGCACCTTTCCTTTCTTCTTACCGCTGTGGGTAATGTTGGCAATTTTATTCTGGCTCTTAAGAGCTTCTAATTAGAGACCTGAAATAATCTTGCATTGACATCTTAAAAACATACTACTATCTTCTCAAGAGATATGTGAACGAAAGCAAAAGTTTGAAGGACAAAGCTTTACCTCTACAGGTTCCTCTGGTATCTTAAAAGCCTCTGCAAACATTTATGCTCCTCCTGTCCACCCACGCTTGGCTGATACCAGCCCTGGTAAGGAGCCACAACCTGCTCCTTGATTGTTCCCTTAGAGCCTTCTCTTCCCCATCGGTTAGTTTGCAGGTTTCCTCTTTAAAGTTGCTTTTCATTTTAACCCGTGGAATTCAAACAGGTTAATGGAATATCAAAATTCTAGAACTAATGCAAGAGGCACACAGAATTTAATATTAAATTAAAAAATACTGTGCAAAGCCTTTTCTCAAGTGCATGCATCGTTGTGCTGAATTAAGGCTTTGCAGGCAGTTTTTCCACAATCTTTGAACCCTTTATTGTTTTATTATATTTTTTTAGATGATAGCCTGCGATTATGAGCAGTTAAGGAAATCATGCTAAATGGAACCACACTCATCTCTGAGGGTCAGCAGCAAAATCTTGCTGAGTAGAGTGGTTTTTCAGCTATGGATTGAATTTGAGAGATACTAAGGACACCTAAAAATGATCATTTTGAGGACTCCTGTAATTACAACAGCTGTTATGATTAGTAGTAAAAAAATTCATTCAACTATTTAAGGAACATATTTAACTATTCAACTATAAGGAATATACCTTATTTAACAACTCTCTGATGATAAATAAATCTTAACAACAGAACACATTCCTAAACTGCACTCCAGGACCCTGAATTTCACATACATCATCATTAATGGTACATTACTACTGAAAATCCTTAATCAAACCTTACAGAACATTGCATTCAGAGGTTAAGACAAATCAGTTGCTCAAATTTCACTTCAACAAACTTTGCAGAGTCATTCCACAGTAAGAAGGAATTTTTAAGAGAGACATTCACACTGAAGTGGAAATGTAGCACAAACTCCAGCATGAATACTGAAGTTTTTGCAAAACAATAAACAACGAAAAAAAAAATCTTTTACAAGGTAGAGTATTACCCAGGTGCTGAATATATTTAACATATTTTAAACTATTAGTCAGATGTTGGTTCTATGATTAAATCTCAGAGTCTGGAACTGCTGTTATGAAGAAAAGCTGGTGAAGCAGATGTTTAAGAATTGAAAGGAAAAGGACAGATGAGGGCAGTATAGATTTTTGTCAATTAATACTTTGGAAGATAAGGAAATATTTACAGCTATTTTTAGCCACTGCTTCCTGCTATTTTCCAGACTTATAATGTTTAAATCAAAGTGCCGCTTGCAGGGTTAAGCTGCAACTATGACAACTTTCAAATTCCAAGAAAAGGCAGGGGAGGGCGGGGAGAAGAAACCCAAACAGGATCCCTCTTGCCTAAGTGATCTGTGCCTTATCAGCTCATGTTAGACAGGAAGGATCTCAAAGGGTCTGCTGTAATGTAAAACTAAACACCGAAAGACAGGGGAAAGGGAGTATTGATTTTTACAGGTTAAAGAGGAGCGAACAAGAAGGAAGAAACACACAGTATTAACAAAAAAATAAATTAGCAAAATTTCCAAGCAGAACAGATTAACTTGACTAGTCACCACACTGCTCAGTTAAAAATGCTCTCTATTTTGTCTAAGAAAGTGCACTAAAATATATTCCATTTCAGTGTTACAGGTGTACCTAATTTAAACCAGCATGAAACTGATAAATCAGCAAAATCAAATAATCAATTTCCTCGAGATTGTTTGTTATTCCAGTTGTCACATCCAATTCCAGCTCATGTGTCACAGAAAGTTTACTTAGGTTACTACCATGAAGACAAGGTTGTGGGTTTTTTTGGTTGGTTGTTTTTTTTTTGTTTGTTTGTTTGGGTTTTGTTTTGTTTTTTGTTTTTTGTTTTTTTTTTTCTCCCAGAATCATTGAAACCAGAAGGACAGAATTTTTTTTTTTTCCGTACATTCTTAAGAAAGAGGCAGAGAAATTCAGAAAAGGAACAATTCTTACATATCAAAGGCAGAAGGTACAAAGTCTCACCAAAGTATTTTCTATGTAATGGCACATGTTACTGTTTGTTGGATTTTTTGTTTGTTTTTTGTTTTGGTTTTGTTTTGTTTTTTCTCTGTGTCACAGGAGAACAGTTTTACTTACCAAAATTAGGTATTTGAAGAGCCGTAATTATAAAAAAAAATTACATACACACATACAAATACCCGTGCATCTGTATGTATAATGGGACAAAACTAAGTCAGTGCACTGAAATGCTAAACTAGTTTTACACATAGTGAAACATGGGTAAAGCAAGTGTAATTCCAATAAAGGAACCACATCAAATGCCTCTCGAGTACTGCTATGGGCTGTTGGTAAAAAGCAAAACTATGTTAATGAAGTTTCTAAAACACAAGGTTAAACACTGAAATTATCTTTCATACACCCACATTAATATAGAAAATGAAAATCTTTACAAGCATCCACATATTCAATGCTTAATTTATTGAGAATGTTTTCAGTGCATTTCATAATAGCTGTTTCACGTTTACAGAGCTCTAACTGAAAACAGATGTAAAAATCACTGCTTATTTTAACATGTTAAACAAAACAATTATGAAGTGTGTGACAGTTCAAGTAGAAATATCAGTTGTAATCCATTAAAAAGAAAGTAAGTGGCATTTCAGGTAATTTACTACTATACAAAATAGCTGTTATTACTGTTGGTTTACCACTGCAAAATCTCACCCTTCGAGCAAAACCCAACAATTTGGAAAAATCAGAGTGAAATGAAGGGAGAAAAACAGAAGATTTAAATAGAAAGGCAACACCTTTACACAGGGATGATGAGAAAACTGTAGGGTGACATAATATAGCATACTAGATCATACAGAATACATTCCATAGAGCAGAGATAGATAAATCCTTCTAGCCTGACTTCTAATGTATACAGAGTTTTTATTCAGGAAGTTACTGGAGCCCAGCACTGCTGAATTTGGATGGTTTGCTGGTCTCCTTTTTTCATGCTGTTCCCTTAGCATTTTCTATTAGTCACTGTCTTTCATGTTTTTCTCCATTTATGGTTGGGTATTAGACTCACCCTAGCAAAATCAAACAGCCCAACTGTCACAGAGGAGCAATGAATTAAGCAATTGACAGGATTTGGAGGCTGAAAGACGAACTGGAAGGAGACAGCAAGCAGAGCTGCCCTGCTTGCACCCACTGATCCTTGAAGGTGTCCAAGGAGTTGGTGGATGATGCCCAGTGGTGCTCTGCCCAGAAACAGGAGTCCAGGATGACTTCTCTGAGACAGAAGATTGCATGCTGTAAGGCAGCCCACAACTTCTGCAGCAGAGGGAGATGCAGCAGGTGGGCTAGGCAAGCAGCATGGGATCCACCAAGGCTAGCTAAACATAGTCCATGAGCTCTCTAGCCTTGGTACTACCTACCAGAACCAGGACACAGCTTGGCAACGGGGCCTTCAGGCCTGCATGCAAGGATGGGCATTGTGCAGCAGAGTCTCAGCAAGGTTCCTCCCCACCCTCTTGATGACCAAGGGGGATCCAGTTATTCTGAGAAGTTTTCAGATTCTAAAGAGGTTTTTAGTGCAAGACTGGCAGCTCACAATAGTCTTGGAAAAGATACTTTGATACAGGAGTAAAGAGCTGCTAGTCATATTGGAGCCCTCAGAGACAACAGAGGAAAGCCCATGCCAGAAAGCTCCATGCAAGAAAGCCTCCACCACACAGGCATCTCTGCGGAGCCTGGAAGCAGGAGGTACGAACCCGAATGCAGATGCAGACCAGGTCCTGCTCCCTGGTCTGCGTCTGCATTCAGAGGGGACCTCAAAAGCATACAGGGAACCAGTGCAGGATACTCACTAGCTCGATCCTTAGTCTGACTCAGTGCAGACAGCCCTTATAATCAGATTTGATGACTGAGTTGCAGAAAAAGAGGCAGCATTTTCAACGAGTAATTTTTATCTTAGGAGACACTAAAAATCCGAGTTCTAGACCGGATCTTACTAGTTTGGCTCTGGTTGAATTGCACTCTCACCACAAAGGGTGCAAGAACAAAGGGACAGCTGAGGTCAAGAGGCAGAAGAGAGGCTTTAATTATCTTGTCATCATGGTTGAGGGATAGCTCCCTCTCCTAACAGACCAGCAGGGAACCAAGGCATTTGTTGCTATTCCAAGAGAACTGTTTAAAATTATGCAGGATAGAATGAAATTTAAAGATTGCTCAATACTCAAGTTGCTACTAGAATACCATATTTTCATTTGCTTATAAAAGTAACATTGGCCAACTTTGTTAGAGTTTTGACGTATAATCTAAGGCAAATACTCAACATGGAGTTTATCTGTTATAAAACAGCTCCAATCACTTCAAGAAACTTGGATACAGGAAGAAATTTAAAATCTGAGCAAAATGCATGTGCACACAGAGAGAAAGCTCATCTTCGAGCATGGTGGCACCTCTACATTTATTGGAAGGAACTTGATATACTTAACAATGTGCAATTTATAGGGTAGGAACATGTGCCTTTTACTGTTTTTGTCCCTCAGACTTGTCCTAAAATATATCTTCAAAGCATTGGGGGAACAGGAAATTTGTACACACTAACGACATAAAAAAAGCTGAGATCCACAATACCACATAGCAAATCTCAGAAGGTTTTTTGTTGTGGTTTTTTTTTTTTTTTTTTTCAACTTTATCAGCTAAGACTTTTAAAAACTGTGGACACCCCGCAATATTATCAGGGGTCTCCATGCTCCATTATCCCAAGAGTAAAAGTTTCCAAGTTACAGCACCCAAACGGTTTTATATGGTACTCAGACACTTCCCCAACAACTGAGTATCTTTGGTGCATTGACATTATCTGGAAGAATACTGCCACAGTGGCACTAGGAAAAGTTTGGGAACTTTCCCCAGAGAAAGTTTTACATTCTTTAACAAACATGACTTCAACTATAAGGTTGGTCTTTTTAAAAACGGATTTTCCCCACAGTTTTAGGCCTTTGGTGAGGTAAGCACTGAAAATACAATCCAGAAGCCAGAAAGTTTCTCCTATGCTTTCAACTACTCTGTGCTGACACCTAGGCAACATAGAAAGGAAAATGTGACTAGAATGCAAAGGACATGAATGAAGTGAGGAAAAGGAAAAAAGTAGATTGTAACAGATCTGGTGAGTGGGAAGCTGCAGGAAGTTGGCAAGGGAGGGTTTGAGCCTACTTGGCAAAGCCAGTGGGAACTAGAGTGAGGGTCAGTGGAAAGCCAAATCATTTGGGCAAAGAGGGGGGCAGACAGAAGAGGCGATTGACTAGAAGTCAGTTAGAAAAATAGTAGATAAAGGACTAACAAGCAGTTGGATGAAGAGTGAGAACAGGGGTGCTGAAAAGGTGGGAAAATTCTGGGAACAGAAGGAAAGGCACAAGCAGGGACTATCACCAGAGCTGGGAAAATCTGTGAACGCAAGAAAAGGGGCACAGAGGCACTATCACTAGTGCTGAAAGGCCGCAGGAAGACGACAGATTCATATAGATCTTTTCCAGTTGTCCTGATAGACATAGGTGAGATGGGGGCACAACAAGAAGGAACACATCAAAAAGGAGGGGAAATAAAAAAAGGGGAAAAAAAAAAAAAGAGGTGCAAGGAAGGAAATAAAGAATGGTAGTCAGAAAAAGGGAACTGGGTAAGTTTCCATGAAGATACTGGCATAGACTGAAGAAAAAGTGTGATATAGGAACTCTGAATAATGCAGCTGGGTATCATGAACAAGACTAAGATGAGCACCCAAAGACAGAGCAGGGGTAGGGGAGATGAAAGCAAGATAGGAGTAATTGTCATGCTCAGAGCTGCAGGAAAAGCAGCAGAAGCATCTATTCTTTCTAGAAAGACTTCTAAACGTCTACTGGAACACATAACTCCGAAGCATTATCTTTCTTCCCTCTTAGCAAACACTATACAGCTTGCTAGCAAAACATGCGTTCTCCTGCGCTAGGGTGATCAATGGAACTAGTAGCAATAGCCCAAGCAGGATCATTTCTTGTGGAATTTAGCGGTTTGCAACCTGCTGATAAACTGCATACAGGCTGACAGAATGAAACTGAGAGCAAAAAGGCATCAGTTCAGGCTGTTAAGCTTGACTTCTCCTCCTCCACATGAAAATAAAGGAATATGAAACATTTATGTGGCCCTTCCTACCAAAACTGTATTACTACTGAGTGTAGAGGATGCACCTCCACTAGAAAAGAACAAGGAAAGCCTCACTTAAAGCCTCCACTAGAAAAGAACAAGGATCTGTACGTGACTTTAGCATCTTTGGCTCGTTTACTGCAGAATTTGCAAAGTTGTGAATGACAGAAGGATTGCAGTAAGACAGTCTCTTAGCTGATATAACTGCGTGCTATTCCTGTCTTTGCTACAGAGTCTCCGATAACACCAAGCAGGCGACTCAGATCAAATTTCTTAGACCTTATTACTTATGCTATTTTCTCTGTTTTTCAGATGTCCACCTTCATTTGCTTCTAAAGCACACAGCTACTAAATGGTCAGCTGCAGCTACAGCAAACAGGAGCTGTTCCTGGTATTTCACAGTGTTTGTGCTATGTCACAAGTTAAGCAGGTTTAAGCACTGAAGTATTTAAGAATGAAAAAAAGTCACCCCAAATCGATGGAAACCCCTCCCTTTACAATCCCACCTCAAAGCTGCAGTGTGAAAAGAGACAAGAATTGTGAAGTCTTATGAATACTCATTTAGAAATCATTTTTATTTCAGAATAGCATTGAACATTATACTGTAAGGCACAAGGCAACACATGGAATAATAAGGTAGAAAACCATTGTGACTAACTTTCCATTAAATACCTACCACAGATCTGCATTGAGACTGGAGTTCTCTGGAAAAAATGCACATGATCAGGAAATTAACTGCATCTACCCATACACATACATGCACACACATTCACTGAAGACTATGGGTATCTGTCTCTGGAGGAGAAAGACAGAACAGAAGTGAAAAGTAGTGAGATGCAAATTAACTGTGTAGTTTGCCATTTCTTTAATCCTCTGAATGCTCACTTAAAGCCAAAAAAAAAAAAAAAATCTAAGATGTAAGAGCATGTAGATCAAGAAGGGGTTGGACTAGATGATCTCCAGAGGTCCCTTCCAACCCCTACCATTCTGTATTCTGTGACAGAAATTTAGAGAGGTCTTGACTCAATGGTTTGGTTTGTTGTTTTGTTTTGTTTTGTTTTTTTCCTTCTTCTTTTTAATAGAACATGGCTTTCAAGTCCTAGAATACAATCTCCAGCTACTCCATTTGCTGCTGTGCTTCTTTCAAAGCAGATTACATTTGACAAGATTTGGATATCAACAATTAATTAAATCCAAAGTGGTAAATTATGTTCACAGCCCACTTAAAATATTAAAAGCTACTTTTGCTACTAAAGTTTAATAAGTAAAATTAACAGGAAAAAACTACTGATTTTTAAAAGCAATCTTTTTCTGGTCAGATGCAAACATTTGTTTCTTGGTAAGAATATCCACAGATCTGCCAAAGGCTGAGAAGAAACTAATACTATGCAGGGAACAGGTCATCTCTTCTACCTCTACACTGTGCATAAAGAACGGGTGACGGTGACTCACTTTATATGCATATCAAAGGCGTGACTAAGGATGATTCTCCCTGCCAAATATAGTAACCCTTTGTCCAAAATAAACTTCAACACCTGTCAATCATTTCTAGAGAATAAATGTAAATTAACAGAATTGATGACATGTTCTCTCCTTTGCTACATGCATTCTCTTAAGCTGTACCAGAAAAGCTTGGTCTTAAAGGTTTGAACTAGGACAAAAAAACCCCAAACCTGAGAAAGACTGGAATCCAAGTTGTAGTACCTATTTAGAGTAGGTGTGCTTCATTTGAAACAAAAATTTCCATTCCTGCAGTTGAAGATCGAACAAAGAATATATTTTAAAAAAAGTCTTCTCATATAAGAGGTGATAAGAAAGGGAATTCTGAAGAACAGTGTGCCTCGTACTGGTCTTGAAAAAGAATTTACGGCAACTAGATGGACTCTCCGGAGTCTGCAGCACTCTCTAGATCAGATGAAGAGTCGCTAAACATCACCTGTTCCCATTTTTAATGTTAGGTGTAGTCTCAAGGGGAAAATTTCATTTGACAATGAATTAATCTCTTCTTTTGGTTCTTCTTACAAGAGAAGTAATTCTGTGGTAGCAATAGCTCTGTAACGTAACTATATTGCAGGATTTTTCTTCCTTCTTGCTTTACACTTGCCTCGTAGATTGTAATTTTTCCTTTTATTGTTCTTTCCTGTTCTGCACTGTTTTTTGTATCACGTTCATTTTAAATTAGCTTATGCTGGCTACAGACTTGATGAAACATTGTTAACATTTTCCTTTTATGTAATATGGTAAATATGATCATTTGATACATCATGAACTATAAAAATCTTTTCAGAGTGCCAGTACCACAATTTTGGGTTAGTTTCATGGTGTGTTATGGCATCCACATCCTTGGAGATGAAGACTAATCACAACTATAGCAATCGGAATCATTTGCTGCAAATAAATACTTAAAACATAAATCAAGACTCGAAGAGAAGTCAGGAGTTTGAATTTCTACCATGCTTCACTCCAGTTCCATCTCTCCAATTCTCACTTTCTATGCTTATGAAATTTTTCTTCACACTGGCAGCAGCTATAAGGTTTATGTCAGCTGATTTTATACTTTTAAAAAATGGATTTTACATACTTGATCTCACAATCAGCTCTTAGAATGCAGTAATATTTAGTTCCAAATATTAGAGCAAAAACCAGCTTTGCTGAAACGGCAATTTTGCTTGGGTATAAGTCTGACTGTTTTCCAATTCTGCTTTCTACTTTTGTCTGTATCTGTACTCTATTTGCCATTTTGAATTTTCTGATTGTCATTCCACTTCTTTTGAAGGGTGAATCTGCTTCTCATACACATCTTGCTTAAAACAGTGCCTAATTTGTAAGAAGGAAAAAAACCCCAGTTTTAATAGAACTACTACATTTAATACTTATTTTCTTGATGTTGCTTCTACAGCACTTGACTCTCTTTATAGCATGAACATCTATTGAAAAATACGTTATTTATGATGTTAGATTTTACCCTCTCTGAAAGATGAGACAACTACCTGCTCTTTTAATGCATTTACTTGGAAACACAGACAGCTGCTTGTCCTTTATAGTAGGACGAACACTCTGCTTCAGTATTAGAGTTTTTAAATACACTGAATTTCATTTGTCCTTTTTACCTTTCTAGCATGACATCTCTCAGTAACTCCATGCCACCCTTGTTTCTGTGACCCCAAATAACTTTACATCATTAGCAGAAGTTACTCTTTTTACAATCCACTCCCTTTTCCAGATCATTTATAACACTAGCGGTGTATCGAACAGCACAGATTCCAGAAGGGACACTCGCACAAACACAGAAAACTATTTTATGACCCCACCCTCTTTTTCTAGTACCCTCAATTTTAAATGGATTCCTCTATCCAAAGACCTTCCCTATCTTACTGCAGACCAGGATTTAAGCACCTTTAACAAGGGTTTTGGTTAACCGTGCCAACTGCATCCCCCTTGTCCACTGGCTCTGCGACTCCTTTGGAGAAAGCAGGAGCGTGCCATCGGGCCTGCTGGTCTGGAGCTCTCTGGACTCGCCCTGCAGCCGCACCCTCCTTCCCAGCTCTCCCACGGTGGAGCAGTCCTGGGCAGCACGTTATATGGCACAGAGAGCTCAGCCAGTTCATTCTCATGTCATTCATGAGGAAGACTACATTTGATCTGGGAGTTTGCTGTTCATTTTGCTCACTCCCAAACTCGTAACACCATGTTTTCAGGCAGTTTCCTATTTGCAAGGGAGCAGAGCTGGACTGAAGTGAACTTTTCCAGCTCCTACACTGTGAACAGTTACCTAAAAGCATTGCTTTTTTCTTCTATGACCTTACTTTCTCCAAGTGCCACTTCTATACATTAATCAGTTTCCAGCATTACAGCAAGCTTCTTGTTTTTGATGCTTGAAAAACAGGCTTTATTAGTTTTCAGGCACCTTGTAAATTGTTCCCCAAACTCTTGTTTTGGCCTTCTCTTTGGTATTTTTAGATTAAGCTCACCAGAACCTAACATACTTTCTATTCCCTATGCTGGGCACCATTTCAACTTTATAAGGCAAGGTTATCTTCCTCTTCTGTAGTTCCATTTATTGCACCTTCTAATCCTACAAACTCTCTTGTTCTTCCACAAATCTCAACCACTTGCAGATTATGTGGTGATTTCAAGGCTTCAAGAAAAATCACACCACTTACAGGTGCCCCTTTTCATTTCTTTCTAGGGCTAAGGAATATTATTTCAGCCTTCCCAGTTGGGGGGGCTTCAACACAGCTACAAACGACTTGTTTTGGACAGTTGCAGCATCTACACAGGAATAAAGTTCTGATCGTTTTAAGAATGACTCCTCAATAGCAGCATTTCCAGCATCTTAACTTGGGTTCAACACATAGCGCAGAAGTCAAACCCCGCTGTATTTGCAAGCTTGCCAACAATCTGGTCCATGATATTTTTGCTGTTTGAAGAAAGTGTCCAATTGGGTACTGGGATACTGACAACTTCTTGCACAGACTTATCACTCTCTCTGAGGACCAAGCTTGTCTGTGGTTTTTCTAGAATCCGGCAGTCTTACAAAGTAATTTAAAAGGCAGCTCCAGATCCTTCAAGTTATATTATCTATGAATAAAATCATTGTGGGCAATGATTTTATTGTGACCTTGAGGGAACAACAAAGTTCAACTCGGGACGATGTTATTGTATGTTATGTGCATATATTTCCATACCAATGCCAGAGCATGACAGCAGCCTGAACTGAAAGCTCCATCACCTCCCTTCAGCAATCACAGCTTTTATTTTTCCACTTCTGCAGCTTACTCCTGTGCTGTGTTCTCCATTGTAAGTACCTAATTAAATACATAATAATTTTTCTCCACTGGTACACTGTGCTAAAACAAGAGTGCTAAAAGATTTTTCAGTTTGTGAGGACTCAGCAATGTTTACATCAATTAAACATTCCTTCTGAAAACAAATTGTTTTGGGTTAAGTTTGGGCATTAATAAAATTTATTCTTTTATTTAATAAAAACACAGAAAATGTATGAATAAGATGACTCAATAAGATGTCTTAATGCTGCATTTTCTTTAATTTTTTTTAAAAAATCAAGTCTCCTACTGAGATATGCAACTAGAATTAGCTTTCATGTTAAAAATATCTATGGGGAGGTCCATCTGCATTCAGTGTTATCCAAGTCAGTATTGATTGATGGGAAGACAGAAAGATGGAAATAGAATTTTTGGAAGTAATAAGCTCCTTGTATCAACAACACTTGTATTATCATATACATAACTAACTGATTTCAAAATCAATGCATTGCAAACATGTTTAATCTGACTCCTGCAAGTGTCAGGCAGCACTGTCAAAAGTAGTATGTCACCTAACAGAGATAATACACAAGTCTCCATGTACACGTCAAAAAAATTCCTTAGGGACAGCTATATAGAACGAAAATTCTTACCAATAGCTGTAGTCATAAAACAAGAATTACTTGCATGTATCTGAGTAGTGCTCATGGAGATTAAACTAACTAAAATAGCCTGCCAGCATTTCTCAAAAAAAAATTTAAAGACTAAGCGAAAAAATTACCTACTGTAATTTTTACAGAACTCCACTTTCAGACTTTGTTATTCATATGCATTTGATCATTTCCTTTGGTTTCTTCAAGCCATGAGGTAAAATTTGAAGAGATTATTTGAAATCAAACAACAAAACAAAAAAAACATCCACCCAAATCAAAGCAATTTTAAGGCAAACTGACACTAAAATTAAAGCTATTCACAGCTAAATCTTGAAGTCTGCTATACACTAAATGTAATAAATATACAAATATTTCATATCCATTTTGATAGGATAACTTGACTCTGAAGAAACACTGAATTGCTTATTTTCAAACATCTGTATCATCAAGGCTTGAATACTGTATTGAACTCTCAGGTATATATTTTCAGTAGCTGTATGAATGTGTAAATATGGAGAACTATAATGTATTAATTAAACCCCATAATCCTTATCAGAATTACTCTTCATCAATCCCATATTAGCAGCAGGAAATGCTTACCATAGAGTTTTCTCTATAATATGATTTCCAAATGAAGAAAAATATTTTCTTGATTAACTAGTAAACAAGTTAGGAGAACATTATTCTATTAGATTTTTCAAGTTGCCTTGATACTACCAAGTTGCATTGCTTTTTTCCTCCCACTCGTGAAGTGCATATTTTCATTTAGGGCATTTCTAAATTTCATATCAATTAAAAGAAAATTCCATTAGACTTACAGCTAAGTCACTAAATAAGGAAGCTGATTCTGCTTGATGATAAACACTGGTAGTTATATCAGCTTCAACAGAAATTACAGATGCTGTCGAGTCATGAAAATCAGAGAGTAGCTTTAGAGACCAAAAAAAAGGTTAAAAAAAGTTTGAAAGTTGACCAAAGTTCATTTATTGTGTTGCATGCCTTTATCTGCTTTTGAAGGATCTTGCCACTAATGTATCTTTTTCTTTTCCTATCAGGATAAAGATTTTTTTGTTGTTGTTTTAATCTGAGTTTACCATGCATGACATGCATGACATGCAAAGGTTCACCAGCTACTTCAGTGAGGAAATGGGACGGCTGCCAAAGGCTGGTTCACTGGAAATTATTACGCATCAGGCACAAGGCAGAAATGGGAAGGATGGGAGACCCACCTGTGATGGGTGAGAAGCCTCAGTGGATAGTTAGTAGGGGTAAAGTTGTTTCAGAGCACAGACCAATGGGTTCCCCGTTCTGACTCAGCAAAGCAATATCGGAACAAGATGACAGCAGAGAAGGTTTGGCCAGGTCCAAGGTCTTGCCACAAGTCCTATATAAAACCATCCTGTGGTCTTTCTGCACAAGTAATCAAAAGATCCCAGCTCTGAGGCCATGGGACGTTTGATATTGTACTAAGAATAGGTGAAGCTATTTATTACACAATCCCCCTCAAAAGCCAAACCACAAAAAATCTAACCCCCAAAAAACTACAAGACTGTATCTGATTCATGTATGCAAAAGGGTTAGTTAGGCCTTGTATTTTGTGACAGAAGACTGAAAGCCTGTTGCGAATTTCTGATGGGCTTAAGAACAGAAGTTAGCACTATTAAAAAAACAGAAATAGACAAGAATATGAACTAAAATTTAGCATATGGGAGTAAACATTACAGGCAAAAGTTCTAATTATAGGACGAAAGTTGAGATACTCTGTTGACAAAACATCAGAACTCTTACTCACAAATAGGCAATAAATATGTATTTTACCTTATAATCATTCTACCTGATTAATATAGTATGATCATACTCTATTACCTTGCCTTTTTAAAATATAAACTGTCCTAAATAGTTTGGCATGGAACCTTTGCTTAGGCAGAGGTTCTTATTCCCAGATGCTTCAAATCCTCCTTGCAACTTTTGTCTCCCAGTTCAGAGTAACAGATCAGTTCTATTTTTTCTTTTTTAATTAATTTTGACTTCCCCATTTTTATTATTCCTCCCCATTTACATTTTATAGCCATATAAATGCATATAGTCATATCATCAGAAAATTCATGCAATGTGTGCATCAACTGTATTGTACTGTTCTTTACTATTCATTATAGCACATTTTGATCTCTATATCTAACTATATAAATAGATAGACATATTTAGTAGTAGTTCTTCACCTACTGCCATGCACACCTAGTCTCTTTAACAACAGTTTCTTGAATGCTCTTGGTTCCTATCTAAACACCTGGAAGCCATCATTTTTGCCACAGCTGTGCAAAATTACTTTTCATCTTTAATCTGAAAGCAATAAGGAAATAAAAACATTGGGGTTATAATCAAGATTTTTAGTTCTCAAGATTTACTCTGGATTAATTCAAAGGAGAAGGAGGATAATGAATGATCTTTTTTCAGAGGTTGGGTTGTTCCCTTTCAGTTTAAATGACAGGAATAGAGATCTTTTGCAGTACCAAAAGTAGTAACCAGACATTTTATAAAACCATTTTATGAAGATTTAAAAACAAGTTAATAATAGAAAAGTATTTTAAAACCAGAGTTTAGGAATAGTTTCATAAAGGGCACAGGAGGGAGGGGAAAGTGTAGGAAATAAAATAATAAATGCTTTTTAAAAATGCATTTAGCTAAATGAACCAAAAATAAAATCTAAGTGCCTCAGTGGCATCTGCATCTTCATAAGTGTGTAACAGGATTTTTGACAGGCTAGCATTCTTTACCTACAAACTATGGTAAGTCCCGTCTTCTACCTGACCTTTCTATTTTCCTTTGAATCACCTTATTTAACTTTCTATAGCCTCTGCACAAACATGCGTGTGGAGGTATGTAGGTCACAGAAACATACTGATGTGTAACCTCAGTACTCAAATACTGAAGTACTTGAAGTACTTTGAAGATTATTTTTTTAACTTACCTTTAACAATAAAAATGTAGGACAATACTTAATTACAATAAAGTTTGCTCGTGTTTGTATTACACACAGGTATTGACAATTAAAATATGAGTACTATGCATGCACAAGCTCTTCTTCTAAAGGACTATTTATTCAGTATCTAACACAAATGAAGCAAGGAAAAAGAGAATACATGAAATATTTTAAAGCAAACAGTGTTTACAGAGGTCTACATGCAGAATCCAAAACTGCAATATATAGACATCACCTGTGACTTCCCAGTTAGAACATCGCAATTACGACTCATGGCAGTAGAACATCTACATGCCACCTCCACCAGGTACATTTACATTAGGTATTGGCCCCAATAGCTTAGCTCTGGAAACTGGATTATAGAAACAATATCATGTGTGTTTCCAGGAGGCTGAAGTCTTAAAAGAAAAAAAAAAAAAAAAGGAGGTTGTGTTTTGTGTTTTGTTTTGTTTTTACTTTTGATATTTTAATATTAAAGCTCTGCTAGGGCCTGATCAGCTTGAATGCTTTTCCAATGTGACTATTACAGGTTGCTTAATTACCTTAATTAATACCACTGCTGCTTAAGTTTGTAATTCCCAGTTCTTATGCATTTCACACTGCTCACATCCTCAAAACTGTAAAACTGAAGTTCTCACTGAGGTAAAAGTAATAACTGGCATAAAAATTCCAGACTGCTAGTTTAAAGTAACAGATGAGACAGGCATTTACTTTTAAACCACATAGTAGCTTTAGGAAAAAAAAAAAAAAAAAAAAAAAAAGAATTTGCTCAGCACACAATTAAAAGGGCCAACATGAGAAAGAGATCTTCTCAAGGGTGGCATCAGCGTCCCAGAAAGCAGTGCCCCGGTACTGATACAAGCACGCACAACGGCAAAGTTCGCTACCTCTCTGCATCGGCTGAGGAAAGGCTTGCATAGATGTTTCCATACAATTCTATAAGTAGGTCAAGACATGGCAGTTACATACAATTACTCTTTGACACAGCTTGAAGCTTCATCAAGAATCAGAATTGAATATTTTAAGCACCTTAAAACAATGAACACAACTGTACCCAAACCAATTTAGAAGATATAAATCTGAAAGTAAGCTATAAAATATTTAAGAGAGTTACATACAAGTAAACTGTTGACTAACAAATTCCCAAAAGCCACACAAGCACCAGAATTTCTCCTTCTTTGCAAGATCAGCACATGAACAACTCTACAGCTCTGAATCCAACCAGAACAGGTAAGTTATCTCCCCTCCTGCCCTGTAGCCTGCACTTTACTAATGATTTACTGTAAAAATAAATGGAAAGACAATACCGTTTGAAGTTTGAAAATACTGTTTACAAAAAAACCCCACTCCTCCACCTGATAACTGATGTAGGAGATACTCCAGCAATGCTTTCAGGGATGAAGCTTTCATTCTTGCAGAGATGTTTCTGGCATTTAGTAGTACAAATTTGAAATTTGTCTTTTAAAATGTTTTTCTAACATCCCCCCAACCCCTCAGAAAGTATAATCCATGCAGATAAGTCAATGTGCAGAAATGAAGAGCTACAAGTTTTGTCTGTGAGTATGCGTATGGGGGGGGG
>KL264032.1:1090-11381 GCA_000699545.1 Podiceps cristatus
CAAAACAAAAAACAAACAAACAAACAAAAAAAAAGTACAAATATCAGCGGTTCCTGCAAGCCCCCAAGAGATTTTCCTATCGCTTCCCGTTTACCTGCAAGGCACCCAGATGCTGCGCCGAGGGGCAACTGTACACAGCTGGTCCGGCTGTCTGTCAGTCTTTGATTGACTTTATTCACGGGCAGGTTCTGAGAGTCACATTTCCAAACAAGATTCACTTTAATTGGCTGTGTCAGTCCTCCCAGGGGAGCACTAAGATGGGACCTCCACAGCAAGTAACTGCAAACCGTTTACCTGCAAGGCACCCAGATGCTGCGCCGAGGGGCAACTGTACACAGCTGGTCCGGCTGTCTGTCAGTCTTTGATTGACTTTATTCACGGGCAGGTTCTGAGAGTCACATTTCCAAACAAGATTCACTTTAATTGGCTGTGTCAGTCCTCCCAGGGGAGCACTAAGATGGGACCTCCACAGCAAGTAACTGCAAATACAAAGTTAAATCCGATTTTCTACAAATATTCAGGAACATTTGCTTCCTGGCAACATTCCTGTTAGTAAACCAATTTGCTAAAATATTCACGAATAGCAAACTAAAGGGCCATGGATACAGCCAAAGTGCTTACGTACAAAAATACAACCAAGTATTGACCGCAAGTGTTTTCACAGTATTTGGCTTGCTCTAGATTTAATGGGAAAAAAAACCCCGTAACACCACCCGGCATTTGGCATTGTGGCTTCCACTGAAAAACCTCCGGTGAGGAGAGCGGCCGCGTTGGAAAAGGACCCCCAGACTCGACCCGCGCCCACAAGGTCCTTGCACGTGCCCGAACCTCGCGGAGAGGAGCCGCAGCAGCGCCGGGCACCCACGCCTCCTCCAACACCCACCACAAAACCTCCTCTGCGACAGAACAGCAGAGACACTGCCGCCACGGCAAAGCCTCGCCTGAGCGCTGACAGCAATGCAAAAGCCCCATGTATATTTTGTATACACTCAAATTCTTTCCCTTGACCTGTTCTACATCTTGATCTCAACCCTCTGAGCAGGATAAATAAATAGAACCCCAGTAAAATTTCAGATATTACTCCAAAATAATTTTAAAAATATAATTCCTCATATTATTACTGAAAAAAAACAGCTTCATTTGCTAAACTCTCAACTAAATTGCCAGTATGGCAAACAAAAAGCAAGCAAGGAGGCAAGAGGCAAACTTTAAGAGACCCTGACAGGAGACCACAGTCATTTTGGGAAGAGACAAGCCCCATGCATTTTACACGACAAACCTCTTACAGGTGAACTGAACAGCCCATCGGGCTGTTTTCAGTGAAAACAACCTTCCCTCAGAAGGAGAACACGTCTTCCTTCAGACCTGCCATGCCAATAGGCTTTTTACTACGAAGGTTACATTTAAATATCATTGCAGGCGAGCAAGTTTCTCATTCCACATTGTGCAGTTCTTTCCTGCTCTGAATGTTTAACTAAAAGAGCAGAAGAGGAATGAGCTGTGGTTTTCTTCATCACGTCCTTTCACTATCATGGGGATTGTTTTTTTTTGGTTTTTTGTTTAGCGAGATCATTACGAGACAAGGAAGCTGCAATTGCATTTGCAAAACGGCAGCATTTCCTTTCCCTCCCAGAGCCCACGATCTCGCCTCCACCGACCGCTACCTGTTGCATCCCTGCTCGGACCCGGGGATTCTGCATTCAGTAGCCCCAGCCAGTCCATGCCCCTCCTTCACCCCTGCAACACCTACAGGAAAACCAGCAGATGCCAGGGGATTTTACAGGGACGAGGAGCCTAGAATTGGGATGATTTAACAAGAGCGCTGAGAGTTATTTATACGACCTTGAGAAAGTCACTCGCTCTCTTCTAGACTTCAATCCCTCCTCTATAACGGGCAGATTACTATTTTCCTGGCATGCAGGGGTGTTGCAAGGTCTAATTCATTAATCTTTGTAAAGCATTCTAGGACACTTTGATGGAAAATGCAAAATATTATCAGTAAAAGCCTCCCATTTAAATCTCACCTGGAAACCTTCCTCTTAACTCCTTAATTTGTGATTGATCCCCACTCAGTTAGAGGTAATGGGATTTACACACACACTCCAGCAGCGGAGCAGACCCCACGGGAAGGCGGCAGTGACGGTGTCGGCGCTAATTCACACAAAGCAGCGATGGGTACCCGTGGCCGAACGAGCCACGGCTGGATGCTGCATCCCTGGACCACACAGCGACCACCCAAACCAGCGCTGGGCGAAGGGATGGGGCACAAACCCCCGGCACCGCAGCACACACACTGCAACGGCTGCGATTCTAATGAACCGTGTGCTTAACTGAAATGCCTCTCCGACTCACCTTTTTTTTTTAGAAAAAAAAAAGAAAAAAAGTTTCTACTCAAAGAGCCTTCGAGTCACTAGCAGATAGTCCAAATCTGGAGATCGTTCATTAACTGGTTACATCAAGTTTTAACGTTCGGGGGAACTGTTTCATTTCGCATCGGCAAGGGAAAGCAGATAACCTCACCGCCGGCACTTTGCGCGCCTCCAACGAGAATAGGGCTTCAACACAATACGCAAAAACGCAACCGGGGAATTACAAAGGGCTTTATCAGTACCTCGTGCTGCAAAGCTCTGGCAGAGCACTCAGTTTAAATAGTATTCTTCTGCCTTCACGGCACCTCCGGTAGGATTCGGCACTCTCGAGCATATTAGCCAAAAGCACCGGTTAGTTCCTAGAGCGGAGAGCGAAGGGAGCAGAAGCTGCACGGGCTCTTTTCCTTGCAGCCACTTAATTGAATCCGCAGCATCCAGCCTGTTGGTATTCCCCAGCGCTCAGAATTTCAATTTGCTCCATGGATTTTTAGACCGAGCACCCAGAAAAAAATTAGCATTTGTGCTGAATAGCTTTTAATCAACTATTCTCAGATGTCAGTCCTTTTTTATCTGTAAAGCACTTCTAAATCTCCTTGGCCCAAGTCTCCTGTAGCCCTAAAATTTATTCTATACATGTGTTTTCTTCCATTGAGTTTCCAGCATCCTTTACCACGATCTAATCGTCTTAATCTTTAATGCTCATCTCTACCTTTTAACCTTTTTGGTTTTCTTCTCTAAAGCAATCTCTTGGTGTCTCTCAGGGTTTGCTGCCTTTTGTTTGCTTTTTAATTAAGGTTTTTCCCTGTCCTCTATCTCAGCACAGAGCTGGAGGTGTCCCATGGAGAGTCACCTGGCACCAAACCGCATGTTACCTCTCAAAAGGTGACTTGCAAGGCCCTTAATTTAATCAGTAATTTTTATCTGAATACAATTTGGGTAATTTTAGAGAAATGAAGGCAACTTCACAAGTGTCATGAGAGCGTTGAAGAGCTCAGCTCCCAATTCCTGCAGTCACCCGTTAACCAACATAGCTAATCGTGAAAGGACCCAAATTTTTAGGGAATATTCCCAGCATTTTTTTACTAGGGGAAAAGAAAACATTCAAGGTTTTAATGTTCAGTCTAACAATGGCTCACAGGAAATCTGTTCAAATGACTTGGTCTTTTTTGCAGCAGCAATTTGATGCCAAACCAGGACCTGGTTTCTTGCAGAACTACGGTGGCTGGCTACCAGGAAAGGCAACTGGCCCTGGGGAGAAAACCTGACCTAGGAGAAAAATCACAATATAGGATATTCTTTACATGCATCAGAAGTGATCTGTGTGCAATTTCCATGTGTACCTCCACACTCTGAGGTCCAGGCTCAGATATCTGCTCCCCACCAAGCCAACTCCAGGCTCCCTCCTCCTCCTCACGGCCTCCTGCTCTCGCATAAACCTCCCAGCACAGAGAGATATTTTGCTTTTGTGGTCACATGGAAATGAAGCTGTAAGATATATTCTCCGTAGGTGATACTTTGCACATATATACAGTCCCCCTCCCTTGAACCAGCATCCTGAGTTTCCACCTGATGCTCTTCTGGGTGCAAGCACTAAGTGTTCCAATATAGGTGATACTTTGCACATATATACATTCCCCCTCTCTTGAACCAGCATCCTGAGTTTCCACCTGATCCTCTTCTGGGTGCAAGCACTAAGTGTTCCAATAATGCTGAATCACTGTGGTTCAGCTGAAATTTGAAGGTTTTCCAACACAGAAAATACTTGAATTAAACAGCAACAACAATTCTTGATCTCTGCCAGTGAAGGTATAAAAACCTATTCACTCTCTATTTTTATGTAATATTTGTTTTACTTCTCTTGAAGTTACTTCGGTAACACATGGCACATGCTATCCTTCGCTTCCACTGGGAAAACCGTGGAAGTAGACACTTGTTTGATTCTATTCATTTTTGATACAAGCCCTAAAAACTCACCTGGATCAAATTTTGATCTAAATATCCCTTCATTAGGAGACAAACTGAGTAGGAGTCTATATGCAAAGCTGAGTGTGGCCATAGAGTATCCAGAAATAGGTTTGCTCCTTCCCAATATTCAGATCATCAATTTTACCGTTATCTCCAGTCGGTCGGTGGAAACGGCAGACGGCAGCGAGTGCGTTGCCCGCAGCTTGGGTAGCTCGGCATTTTGCCGCACAAGCACTGTCCACGCACGTGCCCCGAGTGACACAGTCCTCCCCACGAGCGTCCCTCGGGAAAGGGCATCCTGACATTTACAGCTGGACACAATTTTATTTTCATAACCTTCGACACATGAGAATCCTCCAAATTACTGTGGAAGCAACAGAAGGCTTGAAAAAGAAGTAACAGGTGAGGGCGGGGGGAGCAGTGTTGTGGTAGTGCCGGTGCAACCATGCTGGTCGAAGAACTAAAGGGTGCACAGAGCTTACGGGAAAGGTAAGTATCTTTTAATAGACTAAGACCATCTGGGGAAAGAAAGCAGGTAACATTTGAGCATCCAAGCTCTTTTCAGGACTACGGGACACTCAGCAGTGCAGAGGGTCAGTAAATGTGATGTTTTTTAATCATGACTTTGTAAACTCATGCCCCACTTTGCTGGCATTTCTCCAGCATATTCAACACCCAGGAATGAGCGGTTTGGAAAACTACTGATACAGTGAGAGCTAATATTAAATTCAACAAAATAAAAAAGCAAAGGCTTTCTTCAATGTTTCCTACATAGAGTTCTTTGATATTAAGCTACGGTTTAAGCTCCCAAATTAATTGACAATAAATATTAACCTGATTTGCAAAGAAGAAAATAAAGGTGGATGTCGAGTCCAGACTGCCATCAAATCACAACAAGCGTGTGTCAGATGCAAACAGTACACAAAACCCGGTAAAAATAAAAGAAACATCCCCTCACATACCAAAGTTTGCATAGGAACTCCAGCCAGTAAATGCAAGCCACATATCTGTCACTTTGCCTCTCCATCCTCCTCCTCTGCTTTCGTTGCCCATCACAGCTGCTAAGACCATGCACCAAAAGAAGCTTCAGCATCACCCCTCAGCTTTCCCAAAATCGCTGCAGTGAAGGTTCCCAGTGCCGGGCTTTGAGCCAGCTGAGCAGACACCATCCCGAAGAATAACGAGCTGCATCTCATTTCTCTGCCCTCAACAGCATCAAGCTGCGACTCTGGATGCTTTAAACCGAGACCACCTCATGCTATCATTGTCTTCCTCCATGTTATGAAGTTTTAGGCTGAGCTTTTCCATTTTCGAAGTGTAAACATTTCCTTAAAGCCCTTTCTTAATCACCTGTCATACCCCCTTTATGTTCATGCAGGGCAGCGATTCCCAAACCGTGCTCGATGCCAATGTGGCCCTTCCGCAAGGTGGACAGGCTGCGTTTGTCATTAACTGTAGGCTTCGGTGACCGTGGTTCAACCAGTTCACCTAAGTTATACCACAGAAATAAATTAGAAAGAAGAATTCTGACCTATAGGTGTCAACACTGCTGCTGAAATATCCTTTAATTCCCTTCTTCGCTAGTTGATACGTAACATGAAAGTGTTTGGGTTTACGGTAGATATTATGGCCATACACATCAAGACTGGCAACTGGAGAAGATTAATAGACGGGTCCTTGAATTAGATGAAACAGATAACAGCCACCCAATAAGACTGTTCACAGGGGCCCCAGTCATGACTGCTGTAAAAACAAACTTTGCACAACTTTGTATTAAAACCAAAGGGCCGCATTACAGTTACTCCCGCACTCCCCAAATGGCCATTGCCTCAAATTGGAGCTATAAAAACACCAGGAATGCTGGATAGGGATCACTTCCGACAACACCACTTTTTCCACTGGCTTCAGCCATGGTACATTTTCCCTCATTTCAGCTTGACTGACCATATCTGAAATCTGTCACCTATGTAGAGTCCTGGTATCAGAGAAATAGATTTGTTTTTGGTGAAGCAGGCACAGGTAATGGCACTGCTGTGAGGAGTTACAGCTGAGATAATTCACCTTTTGATTGACTATTTCAAATTTAGCATCTGTTGCAGTGCTCCAGTCCCACTTTCCATTGAACCTGGAGGGTTACCACTATGGCTATTAGGTCCTCAGCAAAGGTTTCCTATTATTAATATGTATTAGGTCTCAAAGACTTCTTCCACCCACGCCATCTTTTTTTTTTTTTTTTTTTTTTTATTTTTTACCCTTTTTCTTTTTTGGGGGTTTTTTTTAATTCTTACACATATTTCTTCTTTGGGGATTTTTTTGTGGGACTTCTTTGGGATCATTGCTAATTTTGATGCTTTTTCTTATGCTCAAACTTTCCATTCTCTCTTGTTCAGCATTTAATTTCCAGTGAAAGCCCAACTACATCAGGGACAGTTTTAACAACAGACTCTTAGAGGGCCAACATTTCCCTTCCATGAATTTCAATAATGTGATCAAAGGTCTTTTAAAACAAAAATGGATGGAAAATACTCCTAAAGATCGCAGACACACTC
This sequence comes from Podiceps cristatus, assembly GCA_000699545.1. NCBI lineage: Eukaryota > Metazoa > Chordata > Aves > Podicipediformes > Podicipedidae > Podiceps > Podiceps cristatus. Next base: position 7,974 of record KL264032.1, read on the forward strand.
CTACAAACTTCCTATTACCAAAGCTAGGAGCAGACTGTCTCATGTTCACGTTCTCACATAAATCAATGGAGCTTCCATAATTCACCCCAAAGATGGATGGAGTCTGTGTACAAGGAATTAAGCTGTCAATCACATTTAAGAGGATTCAGCCTAAAAGCCAGGCAAAATTGATCCCTCCCCAAGAGACTTGGTGGACGGAGATGAAAAAGCAGCATGGGAATTTTAAGGAATCCCTTTGGTATTCGGAGTCCTGGAGCATTCAGTATAGCAAGAACTGCTACAGAAAGCAAACACGTACCTCCATTACATATAACAATTATCTCTATAACATTTGAAACTCTTAATATATTTACACTGGACACTGATGAGATCATTATAGGGCAGACCTACGCGTCGAAGACCCCAGACTCCTCCCGAGCGGGATGAATTGCGTGGCTCCCACCAGCTCCGAATCCACCCCGCTGCCACCGGAGCGGCCTGTCGGCAGTTAAATCGGCGAATATTAATTGCCAGCTGGGAAATCTGCCATTAGTTCACACTCAGATTTCTTCCTAGCTGGAAAGACAGAGAGTGCTAAATGAAGCAGATTTCTTTGCAGCCTGCAAACCAGCCGACGGAGCAGGTTTGCCTGTTCTGCAACCACTAAAAGAGCAAAACATTCAACACCTACTCAGAGATGTTTTGAAATGCTATTCTCTAGAACAAATTACTTCTGGAAGCAACAAAGCACCGAACTAGCACATGGACAACACATAAAAGTACAGAGGAAATAAACCACCACCACCTGAGGCTGAATTCATATCTACCCGAGATTACTGCAGTGATACACCGCACGAGTTATTAGTCTGCTTGGGTTTTTTTTCAGTTTGTAATTTATTTACATTCAAGCACAGAAAATTTTCTGTCAACATGCAGAAGATTATCATTTGCCATAATTAGAAAAACTTTTTGAGAACTGGAGCAAAGATAGATGAGAAGCTGAAAATAATACATGCCATTTCAGCCGTAAAATCGTAAGATTTTGGGATGATACGAGTCGGAAGAGGCCTCAGCATTTAAATATTCAGCGCAGGGTCAGATCGGGTCGCTCAAGGTTGTTCGCAGCCAGGTCTTGAAAGCCCCCAGAGATGGAGGTGGCAGCCTGGGCAGCCTGTCCCACCTCTCAGCCGTCCCCGCGGGAAAACCGTCACCTTGCATCCCGGCTGAACCTCTCGGTTCAGCTTTTCCCCTTGTTTCTCCTTCTCCCACCATCCAACTCTGTGCAGAGCCAGGCTCTGTCCTCTATACCATGTGTGCATGAAAGTCATGAGATCGCAAGTTATTCTCGCCCTTTCAACGTGCGTGCACACTTGCACACGTATGTGTACATACATGCACACCCCAGGACATAGGCACGCACACTTTGGAAGACTATATACATGTTCTGAGCAGCAGTGAAAGGCTCAAACCCAGCAGACCGACCATGTGTGTAACCGAGAGGAGAGAGGCAGGTGGTTTTCCACAGGGATTTTTTTCCAAATTCTGTACAAAATCTGTACAAAAATATGATTTATTACAGGGCAAAAATTAACCTTGTGTGAGGGGGAAAATTACTGTCATATATTTGCTTAAATGAAAGAAAAAATGTTTTAATCAATAAGACCAAATTACTGAAAAAAATTACTACTGACATTTTGGGAGAGACTGGAGGAAGAGAGAGAACAGGACTAGAATACCAGACACAAACACCCCATCTCTCCACATAAAATTCTGTCAGAGCTCATAATATTAGAGCCTTAGTAGAAGTTGGACTGAATAAAAAACAAACAAACAACAAAACCCCAAAAATCAAAACCAAAAATAGAGTAATAGGCACAGGTACAGTGCATTTACATAGCGGTGTCGCGATCTAACCTCAGCAACCGCTCGCTCACCTCCCTCCCCCCGAGGTGGGATGGGGAGAGAATCAGGAAAACCTTGTAGGTTGAGATAAAAAACAGTTTAGGACAAGAAAGGAAGAGGAAATAGTAATAATACCAATCAAGGAATATATAAAAAGAAGTGATGCACAACACAATTGCTCACCACTCGGTGATCGATAGCCCGTCCCCAAGCAGCAGTTTCCATGCCCTGGCCAACCCCAGTTTCTATACTGAGCACGATGCCGTATGGTACGGGACATCCCCCTGGCCAGGCTGGGTCGGCTCTCCTGGCCGTGCCCCCCAGCTCCTCGTGCCCCTCCTCGCTGGCAGCACACAGGGAGCCTAGAGGTCCTTGCCTTAGCATAAGCACCACTTAGCAACAACTGAAAAAAAAATTAAAAAAAAAAAAATAAAAATCAGTGTGTTATCAACATTAAGCTCATCCTGAATCCAAACCACAGCACTCCACCAGCTACTAGGAAGAAAGTTAACTCTATCCCAGCCAAAACCAGGACAAATTGAGAGTTCAAGAATTTGGTCAACTAAGTTGGACGGAATTCATGCCAGAGCACAAATTAAATCTGACCAGCTGCAGTACAAAGCCACTACACAGCCTGTCAAGAAAAGCTGAGCTTTTTTATAAAAACCCCAACACTCCTGGATAAAAGGAGAACATCAGAACTGGAGAAAATAAGGAATGAGCTTGGGCAAGCAGCGTGGCTGCCTTCCTCTTGTGCAGGGCTTGGCTGATGCAGGGGAGCTTTGGGATTGCTGGTCTTGCAGTTACAAGTGGGGAGGGAAAGAAAGAAGGGAAAAAATTACTCCTAAATCCTGAAAATAGAAAAGCATAGTTCTAAACAGAAAGAATTTCTCTAACACATATACACTGCTAGAGAAGTACATTGCTCCGATGTTACTGGAGAAAAGGAGGTAAAGGAAGAAAAACTGTATTGAGTGGTGTACGCACAGCTTTTGCTGCCCAAAAATAACGAGAGAAAAAAAATGAGTGAAGAGACCAAGTGGGTGTAAAAAGTCAGAAGAAATGAAAAATGAATAGAAGTGGAAATAAAAGGACTGCTGCTATGGGAAAGCAAAGCATAGTCCAAATCACTGCGCTAAAGTGATAGAGCTGCATTATCCAAGGCATTTATTCAAATAGGAACGTTTCCAGGCCAACTGCTCATTTTGGACATCTGTGGGACAATTCTCACTAGGAGCACAGATATCTTTCCAGTTTTCATGGGTATTAGGAGTCCTTTTGGGGAAGACAAACTTCTTTCTTCTCCTCTTCGGCAAAGAGCAAAAGCATTTTAAACTCATGTATTTTGTTACCCAGCCAAAAAAAATAATCACCAAATGGCTACAGAAATTCACAAAACAGTGAAAATATATAAAACCAAAAAAACCACGCGACATAGTAGAGAAGTCATAAATAGAACATTTTTCTATGGGAAAACCAAACTTGTTTCATACCAGAAGTCAACTGGATCAAGGAGAATGTGAGCAG
>KL264032.1:11411-24595 GCA_000699545.1 Podiceps cristatus
CTGTGGTTGTAGGACTGTGGGACTTCTGCTTTACGGTATTTTCCTTTGGGGTCCAAGCTCCTATGTGAAGTTTTCCACCCGTTTGTCATTCGCTTTGTCAGCTGAGAAAAAGGGATGGCATTTGTATTTTTGTGCATGGCAGCACCGGGGAACTCTGCTGCACCAGAGGGTGAAGGACGAAGCCTGGGGAGATCTCTCCTGCCGGGACATCTCATTGCTTCACCCACACTTCCACGTGCTCCCACCCCAACACCGTGTCCAGCCCAAGCCTTGGGCACGGCCGTGAAATCTTTCAAACACAACATCGATGCAATCCACCCACATTTGCTGATACCAGTGAGCCAACGCCTCCACGCGGCCCACCCTCACCCAGCAGGTCTGGGTGATCTTCCAGGTTGCTCTGAGATACACATTAATTTCAAACAATGCCACAGGGAAATCTGGGTGCCTAAAGGCTTTTTTTTTTTTTTTTTTTTTTTTTTTTTTAACTTCTTGGACTCTCAAGATTTCAAGAAGCCATTTCATTCTAGGCTGGGCAAAGGAGAAATTGGTCCTTTATCCAGAGCCAAATTCTCTTCTGCTCTTCCTAATACTAACGCTAGCAAGGTAGCACAAATCGAGCAATACTTTAGTTGCACACAAGTATTTGCTCTACACCAGTATTTACTAACTACTTCATGTGTGATGACTACGTTAAAAGACCTAAAAAATCCTTTCCCAAAGTACATAAAGGAAAACAAAATCTTTGCTGTTTGCTTTGTTATCAGTTTATTGTGGATAGCTCAGAGTGGAATCAGAGTATTTGATCTCTGTCATACTTGAAAGCCATCCAGTTTGCCACTGATAACTGGGTAAACTGGCAGAGCACACAGATGCAATCTGCGGCGTCCCTCGCACCTACGCAGGGACTCAAGTCTTAACTGTAGTAGTCAACTGGGACAGAAAACCATGAAGCAGCCCACTCATCAGCCTAATTGCACTCAAATAATTAAACTACCTACTCGATAGAAAACAAATAGAAAGCCTGTGCCTAGTGGCAGGCGTACACCTAACAGCCAGCTGAAACATTCTGCACCTTTAAGATTTTTCTCCAGTCAAAGTCTTATACTTTATGTTACATTTATAAAGTTGCTTATAAACCAGTTAGCATAATTGCTTACTAAAAATTTATATTTAAAATAAAACACTATCAGTCTTGATTTACAAATACGAGACTGAAGTATAACAATACACAGAAGGTTACTCAGGAACTGCACAGCAGAAACAAGGGCTGAAGCCAAATACTCCTATGGAGCCCCACTCTGATTATTCCCTCTTTAAGGTAAATTTTTTTTTTCTACATTTTATCTCTGCAGACAGCGATGTAAAGCACTTTTTTATTTAGTCATGCGGGAAGAGAAGCGAGTTTGTTTCTTTCTTCCCTTCCATAAAGCTGTTATTCTGCTGAAAAACAGATTTAAGCAGTGCTCCGTGGCAAGAGTTTAAGGGTTACTTTAAACTGGGACACAAAACTACTACTTTCTGACATCATTTCATGGTGTGCTCAGGAAAGTATTCAAGCGTGACATTGTATCATTAGGTATAATACAGCCATTGCAGAGGCACTGATTACTGCAATGAGAACTCATTTTCTTTAACACTATATGCGATAAGGAATGAATAAAAACCTGGGCCAGAAGCAGCTTACCTTTTTTACAACGATATGCAGAAGAACGAAACAACTGTCTGAAGACACCTTTTGGGGCTGGGGGCTGCTGAGCCCCTCTGAAACGAAGATCTGCATTTCCCCTTTCTTTGGGAGGCCCCTCATGCCGCAGCCCCATCTGCACCTTACTCAGGGCTGGAGGCAGTTCCCGGCCAGATCCATGCCCTGATTAACTCGATGCTCTGAGGCAGAAACTCTAGCACGAGGAGTAAGGCACAGGCATCCTTTTCAGATGCTCCTTTTTAACGTGACAAGCCTAAATCCCTCTTCACCTTGACCTGCTCGTGTGCTGTCCCTCCAAATATGCCTTTAGGTGACCCTTTTCCATGATTAACTTCATACAAGGTCTATTGGTCCTAGACCTAATGACCTGCTTTGGTAAATTTAGAGCGTGCCTGTGACAAACCGAGTGAATCCTCTGACCAGCTCCTCTGTCCCATCCACAGCCAGACCTCCAAAATAAATGAGACTCTGCAATGCTGTGCAAAGCAGTGCCTAGAGAGCTCTGGAAAGTTTGGGCTGGTATCAGCCTCCTCCGAGGCACAAGAAGAGTCATGTTTTTCTATCTCCAAAGGACAGATCAATAAGACTGAATGGGCTCCTGTTCCTTAAATAGGCTCTTCTAGCATCGTGTTAGTAAACAAGAACCTGTGATGGATAACTCTGTATACAGCCACGCTCGTCTGGGGCTCAAGTGCCCAGTGAGCTGAAGATAAAGGAATTATTTTCATATTTGATCATGTAAATGTCACTGGTTGCAACAATCCACTCAAATCTTTCTGTAGGTATATGGAGTCTTGTTTGACAATGAGTTTTCAATATATACTCCAGTGAGGCCTTTATAAGACCTCTCATTACACATAAAGTAATTTACAACTTCTTCCACTCCCTGGCATTTTATCACACGCTTGTACTACTGCAGCCTCACTTGATTTGTGACAGGATGGTACATGGCATAAAAAATATTAATGGAGAGACGCAGGACTCCATCCCTTTGGTGATTTGGTGCAATGATGATAATGAAATTTGCTACTGAACCAGTAAAACAGCTGAAGATGTATGCACCCTACTGGTAACCAGAACTGACTTTAAAATTATTTAAAATTCTGTTGTGGCAGTACACTTCCCGCTCCTCTTATTTTTATCTAAACACCTCCTTTCCTTTGCCCATGTCATTTGCCTAAGTAGGTTTTTGTTTCTCATTTTTGCAACAACTTTTTTAAATACCATATACTTTTTCTTACATCTTTGTCTTGTTCAAAGCCTTACCAAATGAATTATAAAAAAGTTATTACACTGGCAGTTGAAAGTACTGAGCAACATGATTACAGCACACACAACGCATACAGTGATGTTAATTATTTACCAGTTCTCAGTTTGATTACATTTTGGGTGATGGTAACACTCAGGGGCTTAACAGCAGCATAAAACATTGTGTTATGTTCTACAGTGTCCTAGAATCAATCATCTTTGAAAAATTTATCTCTTAGAAATAAAACATACCATTCAGCCATTTATCAGGACTACAGTAAATGAGCGATGAAAGCTCTACAGAAATATTTGGTTTTAATGATGCCCTACCTTTGAAGAAACAGTCCTTGCTGTGGATAATGTAGATTTTCTTCCTCTGCAGACAAGAGGCTCGATGCAGTTGGCAGTGATTTTCATAAAATTTGCCATCAGATCCGCACACGGGCATGTAGCTGGACTTGCAATCTTCTATGCATCTGCACTCGGGTTGATTGGTGTCCTTGTTCACGACACACACGCTCCCCCGGCCGCAGTACTTCTTCTCACACGATGCATGCAGGCCATCCTGCCCGTAAAGCACTGGGGAAAGCAGAGAAAGTCAGCGTGAGCAGTATCTGCCTAACGGATCCTACTCGTCTGGCGTAGCAGCACAACAATTACAGGAGCTACAAGGTTTCCGAAGGAAAAAGCACAACGGCCGTTTGGAGAATGTCTTCACATCTGTGTTCCCAGACCCCCGGCGCTCGCTCACCAAAACACTACGTGCGTGCTGAAAGGGCTTTAACGAAAAGTGAAGGACTCGGGGCCATTTGTTCTTTTAGCCCTTTGCAAAACTAGATGACCCTAGAATAAAGTCTGGTCAGAGTACTCCAGTGCCCAAACTCTGGCCATGAGTTACATTCAGAACGTAATTCTGAAAACCAACACTCCTCCAGCCGCAAAACCCACAAGGAGCTTCATTTTGGTCAGCAAAGTGCCCTAACTGCCGGCACGTCAGCCTCTGTGCCCGTGTCTGCGTTCAGAGTCCAGCTTCCACCCTGTGCACCAGCAGCAGAACGTCCCCAAGGCAAAGAATTACACGGGTTTTGGTGAAAGCTCAGATGGACAATCGCTGAGAGCTTCTGAAAAAATAACTCCCAAGAAATATGTATCACTGAAGTCAGGGGAACATTAAGGGAAGATGCTTCTTGCTGTAAAAGTGACCATCAATATCTATCTCTACACTCTGAATAATGACATATAATGAAAAATAACTACTTTAAAGAATTTATTGGATACAATGTTCTGAACATTACTGTACTATCTGCTGTTTGAGACCATTAAAAGGCTATGGAAGTTGCCCTTGTGCTGTAACATTTTCTGCTTCTGAAGTTCCTTGCTTAAAGGCTTGCGACAGAACATTATTATAATTCATGCAGGACAGGGTATTTCCATACAAGCCACTACTCAGAGCAATAATTGGCATTATACACAATGAAGAGTTTCGGGAAATTAGATTATTCTATGCTAATTGGAGTACAAAAAGTTGAGACTTACACAGGGATGCCGCAAAGGCATCATTAAAGCAGGAACAAATATTTCATAGCGCACAGCCCGCTGCCAGCCTCGCCACTGACTCGGTCTGGACCAGCAAGGCAGCTGGGAAGCACATCCCTGCGGTCTACAGTTACCACGCGTAGGCTTGGCTCTCGGCGTGGTTTTGGTGCGTGCTAGCTTTCGGAGGAAGCTCAAGTGGAAGCACTGCTCCAGATGTGCCACAGCATCCAATGGGACAAATCCTGCAGCAACTGGAGCACCACAACATCCTCCAAAATGCACCCAAGGCTCTTCCCTTCAAAGATTTTCCAAGCCTAGGAGAGCAGACAGGATCCCATCCAAAGACACCCCCCGCCAATCACAGGTAATGGAGGTGTGAGGAGCATCAGCACTAGCTACTTCAACGTATCAATCCCTTTTTATCATGCTAAATTCCTCACTAACATCGACACAGCCCCTGCTTTCAAAGCATTTTATGCTAATATGAAATGCCCCACTGTAAGCTACGTTTCATCTACTAGTGATCAAGGGGTTAAAGTGTGTGCACAAAGAGAAGCAAAAGTTTCTACAAAACCCCATAGTGCTTGGTCACTGTTAAGCCCTTGTTTTTATCACTGTAAATCTGAAAGGGAAAAAAAAAAATCTGTTATTGGAGGATTAACTATTTCACTCAATAACTCATTAAAATTCCTCCAACTTGGCAAGCTAAGAAATATTGACTTTTCCTGACTTATAATAAACCAGAAGGTCAAAGCATCTCTGAGCAGTGCAAAAAGTACAGTCCCTGGAAGGAGTATCTGAATAGTCTTTATTTACTAATTGTTCCAGGGTTTTTGAAAAAAATGTCCTCAGGAATGCAAATTTTGTGACCGCTGGGAGACCTCATTGCCAAGGCCATTTGCATTTACGGCATCTGCTGTAGGTCAGAGCAGCACGAAGGATCAGGGCTTGAGGAAGCCCTGGTCAAGCATCCTCCTCCCCTCTTCCTCCTCATCTCGGTGGCAGGACCTGCACCTGTACGGGCAACTTGGCTTATCCATTGCAATGTGCCTAAAAGACGAGTTTTAGAGACCGTTGCTGATGCTAAAGATATTTAAAACCCAAGATTCAGCTTTTATTGTCTATATAAATGTAATTCAGATACAACTACAAATTTGATCTCTACAAATTGATCTCGCAGAGCTAGCACCAGCTGAGGACTGCACCACGCATCTCGCTGAAGGTTATTTCTGCTGCCACGTTCACGGTGGGCTGCTCTGATTTAATGCATCGGGTCACATCTGGGCAGGCCACAGCCGCACCCTGCCCCAGCAGCTACCGCAGGCACCGTCAGCACCAAAAACCCTCTTTGAGCCTCAAGTATTTTTGATATTTTGATTTTTAATATAAATATAGCATATATTGCAGACAAACACTATTCCTATTTCAACAGAAAAATGTAAGTTTTCTAATGATACAAAGATTTGGTTAAGCACCAGCTTATAAAAAAAAATACAAAATACTTTGGCTTTTCTACGTCCACCCTGGTTACTACGAGAAACTGCAGAAATCCTGTCTAAATCTCTGCCTCATTTGTTTTGTTCACAGCTTGGATCATTCTGTGTTCCCAGATGGGGAATTCCTGTTTAAACACACCTAAGCTGGGTAAGGGGGTTGGCAGGACACCCCGCAAACAGCCAGAAAGGCAAGATTCACATCTTTGGGCATCCTGATGTGCTTCTACTAGTCCAAGTCCTCTGAAATCTGTGTGTCTGCAAGCAGAGTGTTGATGTGGGATGTCTTCGCCAGAATCTGATAATGTTGATAGCAGCTCTTTAACTCAATTACTACTTGCATAATCCTTTGAAGAACTAAAGCTCCCCACAAGCACACTCAGCCGTACAGAAGGAGCCTCTGCCAGGAAGGACAGTCACGGGATGCAAAACAGAAGGCAGCCGGTGGAAGCCACAAGGAAAGAAAATATTTAACTGTAAAAGCACTGTTGTTCAGCTCATTAATTAATCCAGAGCAGCACCACCTTTCCCATGGAAAGGGACCTTCCTCGACTGCATCGAGGTGCCTGCTCCGGTTGATCCCATGGGCAGCACCCCAGCCGGGAAGGACACCGGCATGTAGCCCAGCGGCATGAGATGTGCCTGCCATCGCTATCTTTTGTCGTATTATTAAAAGTGACTGAATTCCCCACTCTTACAAGGATTATTAAAAACAGAAATGGGAAAGGTAATCAAGTGAAACTACCCACTAGCTGCTCTCAGTATTTACATGCTCCACTGTACGGCACAGAAAAAAGCATAATTTATTTAATTTATTAGTCGCAAAGAAAGTAATTTACTTAAGTTAAAAATTGATCATCTTGCAAAACAAGCCACTTTTCGACACTAATTAAGTTTACCCAAGACGGCTGGAGTCCGAGTTGTTATATTGTATTAAATCCAGCAGGATGGAGAGAGGGAGCCCATTCGCATATACCCATAAAGCACCTCTCAAATTGGTTTCCGGCTGCCCTTGAGAAATGTGGAATTTCAGTGGAAAACCAGCAAAAGCTTGGCTCTGGCAGCGAAATACCTGAGTTCAGGAATTTCATAAGGCTGCTTAGCAGGCTGCCTTCATCTCAAAGCAAGACTAGTAAGGAAATGAAGATGTTATTGCCACATTGGAGCATACGCATCCGCTGGCTGCTCATTAGTTCATCAAGACAAAGACCTCATCTACCTTTTACACGCCACTAAATATGTTACAGATCAGACTAAGGCTCACAGACATTTTTCTAAACTCCAAAATACAACCGTATTCCTTACTTCAGCAAAACTCCCAGAGAGTTCAAGGGAAGGTTGGGCTGGCAACAAGCACTGACTTCAATTAAGACCAACCAGACGAGCCCATCACACGTACAAGCAAAACCAAAAACCGAACAGCTCTATCGTATTGCTACTCATAAAAAGTTGCTTAGGCACTGCAGAAATGTAAATTACAACATTTACATGTAAAAAGCCAGTTTGCCTTCAAGTAACAGTGAGCTCCTGCAGGCAGCTGGACACCCAGTTTTATTGCTGAAGGACAAGGTTTAGACGTTACATCAGGACTGGAGCCAAAACTGGAAACTTTAATTAGAAGGCACTGGAGACTGGTATAACCGAAACGGGAAGCTTCTACCCCACGTCCTCCAAAGGCAATGCTGCACTTCGCAAATGTAACAAAATAAAAATAAAATCAAACCCTCTATAACATGATAAACATATTCACTCTCTAAACTTAGGTATTTCCACTAGGTAAACAGGTCACAAGCTATTCCTCCTGCATCTTGACATCGTTTTTCTAGTATTTTTCCTTTCCCACATTAGTCTTGTATAGGCTAAAGTGTCACACCTGTAAGCACCATTTACTGCTGAAAAATATATGTTGCTGGTACATGCTGATATATACGCACAATGCATACTTGAACACAAACACCTATATGTGCATTTATTGACCCACTTCTACCCACGCACACAGATCACGCACATTTACACATGACTAGACACTTCCCATCCACTTGACTTGCCACGGCTTCACTTTTGTTGGTGATATGAAGCCAGACGCAGCAGCACAGCACCTTAAACCTTCCTTCCCCAGCACATCTTTAATATACATCTTGAATAACTCATGGGTGGAAGTAACACAAGTTCAGATGCACGACTACTGCACCCAGCTCTCTTCAGTTAGCAAATGCGTGTGCTACATGCGTTGTTACTACCACAATAAAACAAGAAAGGAAACAAAGCAGGAATTTTGTAATAACCCGCTCGGAGTTTCTTGGTTGTTCGTTGCATGCCTGTTATGAAAGTGGAGAGGCAGAAAAGCCACGGTAAATCACCTGGAATAGGGGCACTGCAGCAGTGCATTCATTACCTCGGTTACTAGCCTTTGGTGCTATAGTTTAGTTATTTTTAGAGAGCAAAACCAGTGACTTCTCCTGGAGAAAAATATGGAAAATGAGATGTGCTTCAAGCATACGTTTTGCTACAGATGCAAACTATTTTCTTTCAAGGTCCAGGAGATAAGTGCACATATGTACGTGTACGTGTGTCTGAGCGGAACGGAGGGGGACACAGCAGCCTCCAAAGAGGAGGACAGAAAAATCGGTCACTTTCACTAATTTAGATGCTCTGCATGAAACAAAAGACAAGATGACATGGAAAGCCTCCTCAGAACAAAAACTAGCAAACCCCCCCATATAGCCATGTTTTTTCAGGAAGAATCTTGTAGCATTTAAAACAAAACAAAACCAAAACAAACCACAACACCAAAAAGAAAGGAAAATCTACTCTGGAAAAGAGTATTGCGACAACAGTTACACCGATGACACCAATACCAAGAGAGCTACTTAATCCGCGTCCACAGTTTAACATCAAATGCAAATAAATTGGAATTGTTCAAAGTTCAGTAATCACATGCAGTTATTCTGCAAATAACACCAAGGAAGCACTCAAAAAATCATAGGAAAATTTTCTATATGATTTTTTACATCTGAAAATGAGGATTAATGTTACTTTCTATGTCTGTCAGGGCTATGAAATCCATTAGAGGTGATACCATGAAAAGTCATTTGAAAATTTCAAGTCACTGCTATTCCTAGCGTGATTAGCCTAATTGTTGTCCCATTTCAAATCCATTTAACCATTACGAGATCAAAAGCTTCATTAAATACTACTTTTGGATCATATCACACTTTATGAGGGTACTAACAACAACAACAACAAAAAAAAGACCATAGACACGTACAAATCAAAAGATCCCAACTACGTAAAGCATAGACGCAGATTACAAAGAAAGAAATACCAGACGATATATGGGACCATATATATTTAGATCCTTGCCATGAAACTCCACCATGCGCAACCTGCTTGATTGCTCTTTTCTTGGAAGAGCTACTAAAGAAGCGATTCATAAAATTGCTCTTTATTGAATGTTTCTCTAAAGTTATCTATGATGAGTACTGCATATTGAAGGCAATTTTAGGACAATACTCCCGTGCAGCAGGTATAGCTATAGAGTTAAATCTGTTGGCACTACACTTCGCCCTGCGGCCACAAGCTGTCTAGTGGGTCTCTGCAACCAGCCAGCCAAGAAACCTCACAACATGAGTATATGACCAGTACATTGCCTGCACTGATCAGAAGGATTTAATTTAATTAAAATTAATTCCTTGGACACCCATATTTACGGCGCTGTGAGCAGTCCACTGAAGCTCTGTGTGTACACGTACGCATGTGTATGCGCACACAGATGTGTATTTTACTTGATTATGTATTTAATTACATCAGTGTTGCAAAGTCCAAAGAATGCTGAAACTTTTCAGTATCAGATCTGGAGGGAACAAATCACATTAATACTTCAGTTTCTTTGGCAAAACTCTGTTTCAGAAGAACACACTCTTCTGAAGGAAGGCAACGAAATTCCCATAGGTCGGTGCTCAAAATCAGTGTTGCTGCCTTTAATCTTGCTCATCAATCTTCAGCCTGCCCCATTCCTTCGCTCTTACTCTCAGGACCAGCCTTCCTCCTCTCCTTGTTTTCAGTGGTCTTTTATCCTCTGACCAGCACAGCAAGCCCTAGCACTCCATGGGTCACTATAAAAGACGTGAGAAATCGATAACACGGTGCCATGAATCTTTCTGCTATTCCTTCAGTGAAGTTCTCGTGGCAGAGATTATGAGGAGGTTAGAATCCAATAATGAAATACCTACAGACGACTTGCCTGTTTTCCTGGCAATTTCTCCAATTACGTTACCCATGGAGTTGCTGAAGGCAAGCTGAACAGCCTAGATCGTCCCAGTAGTCTGCAGTACTAACGTTTAAATCTATCCAAGCACATCACCTTTTGCTCGCTCCCCTCTTCCCCCAGACACACCATCCCAGGCTCTACACCCCAAGATGCTCACCCTTTCTCCGGCTCCTCCACCCTTGGGAGCCCCAAGTCCCCCTGAGCCCAGAGCCCTCATCCCCACAGCGCTGCCCCCAAACCTCCTTGGCACAAGGCAGCAGACTCTCACTTCCACCTATTTTTCAACATCTGACTCAAAAAAACTTTAACAATTTTACCCTCGCTTCGACCATTTCTTCTTGGAGGAGGGTGAAATCCATAAACCAAGAGTATTGGGCCACGCTGGCAGGGGGACACGCATGGCCATCGCTATCATGACTGTGTAAAGGACATCTTGCAATATTTGCAATGGTTCAAGAACAAAAGATGCCAAGTTTCCATCTGAGGGACATTCTACAGCCTCACAGAAATCTAATTTTTTTTCTATTTTTTTTTTGACTCATTACTTTGCAATAGGCTTCTTATCAGAAAATAATTGCATTTGTTTATTGTGTGCCTATTTTCCTGTTACATATGCACAAAACAAAACGTTATTTCAGATTGGATAGAAAGATGTTTTCAGTTTCCTATTTATTTTCTCATTCAGTGCTTTAGTTTGTAAGGCTCATTGAGGAAAAAGAACAGAAACAGAAAGCTAGCTCATCGTTTTTGTCTCAAAAAAGAACATTATTCTGATTATTTACTTTTGGTTGGAAGAGGAATAGATAAAGAGCATTTATAATTAATATCCATTCTGCTGCCTTATTACATTATTCTTGAATTCTTCTCTTGGTAAATAAATCCATCTGACTTGCACCAAGCAGTACAAGTGCCAGTGCACGAGATTTCAACGTGATTGATTAGAGAGATCTCAGCATCATCACAGCGGTGCCTGTGTCAGCGCTTCCATTAGTGTTTCCTTTTCTTTAAGAGGTGCACGTCGCACATTTGAACCTTACAAATGAAGCTGCACTCTTGAAAAACATTTTACATTAAAGCACAGCCCAGAAACGTAAGAAGTAGAAGCACCAGGCTTTCACCCGTTTCCCTCGCTGCTAGAAAAGGATGGAGGCTGGTGCTGGGCACAACCTAAAAATACAGCAGTTAAATAGCAGGTCTTCCAGTAACTTCCATACTCCACTTGGTTATTAGCATTAATTGGAAATATTTGGCGACATGGAGGAATGGGCTTCATTCTGTTCCACCACCAGAAACATTCAACTGTGCAAACAATAAGGGACAAATAAAATACTCAAAACGTGAACCCATGGCAGAGTCGTCACAACGAGCCCCTACACCCATCACACCTCCTCCAGCAGCCAGAAACAAAATTCTTTCTCAAACCAGCCACTTTTCTTTCCAGAGACAACTCTCAGCCTCAGAAGGAAGCGAACGTGACCCTGCAAATCCACCTCCAGGGACAACTCAGTTTGGTCTGTCAAGACAATAAATCCACCAGGTCTTTTGCTGTCCCTTCTCCTGCCCCTTTCTCCCAACTAGATTAATGTTCAAGGCTCAACGTTTCCAGAGGAAATCCATCAATAGTTGCATATAGGTACAAGTTGCAACGCTGCAGTCATTTACGACTACGCACAAACGAAGGCAGGCAGCTGTGTGAAAATTAGGGACTGAATTCATTCTGTGAGCCTATTTCTGAGCACTGATGTTTTTCTGCAAAAGTTGCCATTTGTTCAAAACAAATGGAGAGAAAAAGGGAAAAAAAAAAAAAAGTATTAAAGCTATTTAGTTGTAATAGGACTTGTGTTAGTGCAGGTGTTTTGTATTTGGGCGGTTTTTACTTCTGGGTGAGGTGGAATGCACGTTTGACTCATGGCTACTTTACTTGATTGAAGAGGCAGCCCCGGCAGCGGGATTAGTGCCATTCCTGCATCACACCTAAATCAGCATAAACTTCCCGCTGGAAACGGTTGAGGTTGCACAGTGTCTTTTCACGTTTTTTCTCCCCAAGACATTTCATTTATGTTTTCCTGACTAGATGCCTTAGAGCCTCATAGATTACAAGCGTAGGAGCGTTACCATGTAACAGAAGTGTGAGGCGGGAGCCAAACAGGTCCATTATGGGGAGAATTACAGTCACGCATCTACTGAATGGGGATGTATTACATCTGCGTTAGGACACAGAAGAAAGGACGTTTTTATAAATCAGTTTTGAGCCATTCTTCGGAGAGGGAGATAACTGGTGGAGGGACCTTCTTACTGACTCCACGCAACCAAATTGTTTCCTTGTCTGCGTGCATCCCCTCTGCCATTCTTCATGAATCATTTCATTTCAGTCTATCACAAAACTGCAGCACGCAAATGGTCTAAGGAGACAAAAGCGACGGAAGGAGCCTGCAGCGATGGATCAGTAGCAGCTCAGCTGCTGCCCTCATGCCACCTCCAGCTCCTCCTCCATTGCTGGTTCAGCTTTGCGAAGAAAAATAACATAGGGAAAAGGTGAAGCCCTGGGGTGTATCAGTCTGAAGAGCGACTGGCCAGTACAGTGTAACAGAAAGACTTCTTAGCTGTTGCCTACAACCCCCCTGTGCTCTCCAAGAGCATCCCGGGTGACCTGCGGATCAGCCATGGGACTCAGCAGAATATTCTGCATATTTTTTAAGTTTGACCTGGGCGCATGTCGCAGCAGCTGACGCAGTGAGAGATTTCCTTCTAGGTAAAGGGAGAAAAGTAATTTTGGCATACCGCATCCATGGTAAACCCTACTTAGGAAAACCTTTTCTTCCAAAAAAAAGCTTCAGAGGGACTCCAGAGAAGGTCAGTGGGACAGCGAGGAGAACACAATGAGCACTGTCCAGTCACCAGCTGTGCTGGCACAAGAGAAGGGGCCGGG
>KL264033.1:5803-18761 GCA_000699545.1 Podiceps cristatus
CAGGGAAAAACTGCTCAGTTCACATAGTTTAAACCAAATTTGGATTGAAGAGGTTTATGGATTTATCAATGACATATAATTAACTGGCAATCAGTGACCTGTACATTCAGGATTAGTATCAGCCATACAACAGATAAACCACAGCCGTAGAGACTTCCAGAATGCTAATTTACAAGTTTCTAAGCACCCCTCTCTCTTTCTCTGTGTAATCCTCGAAAGGGCTATTCCCCACCCACTGCCCCCTACATGGGCCATGTGGTTTACCCACACATGTGCAGGTGCCCACCTCCCCCCCTGCCATCCAGCAGCATAAGTTCCCTGCTCATGCCCCCTTCCTCAGGAAGATGAGGGCACTCCAACCCTACATGCCTCCATGCCAACTTCACAACCGGTCACCTACTTACAACTCCAGAGCTGCTCACTCAAGTGAGTAAACACCCCAGGGGGTCGCAGACCCATTCCCTGCCACTGGCCCACATACCCCTTCATGGTGGGGGGCTGCTCCTGGCTCCCCATGGGGACACTGCACTCCTTGGCCCAGGAAGGGGTGGGGAGTCACTGTGTGGATGCTGCTCTGCCAACTGCTCTGTCTCCCTAATTTACTGGAGTATAGTAAATTAGGGGTTTTTTTGATCATTTGAATACATAACTAGGTTAGACATTCCTGTATGTAGGCACATAGATCTAGCTGTCTCGGTCTGAAGCTGATGTTCACTACAGTTTTTGTGGACATACCCAACTCAATCAACCTGCAGATATACTGCCTCACTGAATAGAACTGCATGAAATAGTGAAATAAAAAACATTCCGTAGTTTCCAGAAGAGAAGTGGAATAAAAAAAGAAAAAAAAAAACAAAATCAGGTCAGATTCAGAAAAAAAAAATGTTTCCATTTAGAAGATTAAATTAATAAAAAATCATGACATGTAAAAATGACTGATTTCTTTCACACTGAAATATATTTTTAGTTTTGTCAAAGTTAAAAGGAGTTAAAAGGCTTTTTAAGTTCAAAGAAAGATTTTGGGTATATCCAGAACAAATTTGGGGTTTTTTTTGTTTGTTTGGGGGTTTTTTTGTTTGGTTGGTATTTTTTTGTTTTGTGTTTGGTTTTTTTCCAGTCTTTCCACTGAAACATGCTTCATTGCTTTTACAGTTCAGTAGCTCAGCAATAGCAATGTATTCATCGATTTCTGTGGGTAAAAGCTCAGATCTTTTAATGATAATGATGATCTTGCTGTTCAGTCATTGCCAGAAAATACAGTCCCTGAGTTTGCTCCTAGTGCCACCTGTTTCTCTGTGGTATGTTTATCATTTTACGAAAATCCAGAAAGTTCTTATTCTGGTTACCTACTAGTTCTCAGAAGAAGCAGGGAAAAAACAGGGGAGGAAATTGAAAGTTTGAGAAAGCCTTAAACAAAGGTGGATTTACTATCTGGGAGTAAATTATTGTAATAGTCCCATAGAACATACACCAGGGCCTACTCCTTCTCTTGCTTCTTGTGCAGCTTTGTCACTAAGAAATATCTCTTTGCTTTTGGATGCTATTGTTCTAGGTAGGTACAGAAAACCAGGGTAAAAAAATCCTATAAAGTAAACAAGTTTTTAAAAGATTCAGGATATGTTGCTCATTCATTGGATTTTCCTGGTTGTAAGACAGAAATCCCGGTGTTTTTTTTCTCTATCCTATTCACTTGGCTGAGTTTCTTGGGCGGAAAATCATCAGTCTTAAGTTGGAGACTGGCTTGGAAGGACAGAGAAATGTATAGCTTTTGCTTTGGAGATTCAGTGTTCAGAAGCAAATGTTATTGGCATTTGACCACAATGAATTCAGTGAAGAACATCAGTGAAGTATCGCCAGTAGAGAAGTTTTATGCCACCAGTCTTTCATAAGACTCACAGGAACAAGGCAGTCAGGCATATTTCCTCTTTATATATTAGATTTTGGAGGAGATCAGGATACCCAGCCCTCTCTTACTGCTTTTGCCTTCTGGGTATTACAAGGCACTGAGGTTTGGGGACTATTGTTTCTTGGAGCCTGTCTATGAGAGACTGTATGGACTATGTAACAGGGGGAGGGGAGGGAATTGTTTTTGACAAAACCACCACTTTTCATTCTTGTCAGGAGTTAGAAACATCTAATATTGTCTTGTGATTTGGTGCCCTAGTGAAGGACAACAGTTGTCACAGTTCCCACAGTTAGTTCCCACAGTTCATTGAGTTTATGAAAATATTTATATACAAAAAGGTCTCAACTCTAATGTACTCCCCACTTTGTTCTCCACCGTGGCCTGTGGTCATTGCCAACTCTTGAATAACATAAGCCAGGATATAATCCTCCTAAGGAGCATATACATAGGTAGGTGGCAAGATGACAGGTGAAGGAAGAATAAAGTGAGCCCTTACTGAAGAAATTTCGGGGTGAAGAGACAGATATTAATCCTCATATCAATTGTTAGGTACAGTAAGAGGATAGAAGTAATTGCCAGTTAGAGGTAATGGGTAACATCTGATTATTAACCCAGAGATACAGTCCTTGCCTCAGAAATTTAAGTAATATACTAGTAATTAATGACAGAGCTTAAACATGTTTTTCTTTGTAGAGCTGGTGAATTCAAGCTGTATTTGTAATGTAGAAAAGTCATGGTTTGGTGATGTTTATTTTGACCTACAAGGGAGTGTTTGGGCTTGTGGGAATGGTGCCCTGAATGCTGGTGAAGAATGAACTTGCTTTGTCTGGATAAAGTCCTGTAGTGTGGAACTACATAGTCTCTGCAGCCTGGTTTGCAGCAACAGACTGGCCTTTAATAGAATATTACCAGAGCAATGGATCTGAGCATTTTTGCAGTAAGGGCTTCAAGTTGATCCGATACTTAAACTCTCACATTTTAATTTTTTTTGCTTTTATTATTATGAGGATCCTCTAATACATCTTTTCTATACATTGGGTTTATGCAGGCAATTCTTGTCATCTGCCACAAATCTTTTACATTCTGCCCTGACTTCTTAGCACAATGTAGTCTAGAAAGTACTCAGAAATAATTCTGTTAAAAAGGGAAGGTATGTCACACTATGATTTTTCTGCATTAATAAAGCTTTTGCAAATCAGGAAGTAACTGCTGAATTTGAATGAGAGAATTCTGGGCTAATGCATCAACAGAGAGTGGAATTCTTAAAGGTTCAAACACTAATTGTTTGTTTTGTTTTGTTCTTAGTAGATATCTTTTATTTTTGCCTTTGAAAACTTGTATACTTGCAGCCAGCTTTCTCAGATGTGTCAACTGAGAAAGGATACATTGATTTGAGAAATAAGAAGCTATCACAAATTTAACCAAGATATACTTTTTTTTTTTTTTTTTCTTTTCACATCAGAATACTTTTTCCTTCTGACCCTTGCTAATCTCCTGCAGTTTTCTTGCTAAGGCATGTTTATCACACAAGGACGAGACACTTCATCAGATGCAACTATGATCTGAGTAAGGGGTTGTGCAGCTGTGTGGCTGCATCCAACATGTGTTGCATAAACAAATACTTTGCTAGATGGTATTATTATGGGAAAAATTTCTTATTATTCCTCTTGGAAGTCCTTACCTGTGCTAACCAATGGATTCAAGATACAAAACAATTATGGAATAGATTTCTACACTTCCCTATGCAGTAACTTCCTTTGAGTTGGAAGAGCAACACACTTCTCTAATGAACAGTCCAAATTCCAATTTACCCAATCAAATTCCATTTTACTTCAAAGGTGGGTATCAAATAAATTCTCTTTTGGCTATGACCTTTAATAATTTCCAGATCTGTAATAATAGCATTAAGATTATATATCATATTATCAGTGTAGGCTCATCTGCCTACTCTATCAGTTTTGCCCTTTTGGTCTTCAAAACTGTATTACTTCCAAATAGAATCAAAGAATCATAGAATGTTTTGGGTTGGAAGGGACCGCTAGTCCAATCCCCCTGCAGTGAGCAGGGACACCATTACCAGATCAGGTTGCCCAGAGCTCCGTCCAACCTGTTCTTGAATGTTTCCAGGGATGGGGCATCCACCACCTCTCTGGGCAACCCGTTCCAGTGCTTCACCAAATACATCTGAGACTGCTAGGAATTTAGTAAAAGTACATACCCATTACTCTTTTAAGAAGCATATTCATTTCTATGTTACTTTTGAAAAACTCATTTCATTTCCTTGTATTTTTAAGGTGGAAAACTACTCATTGATTCCTTAGCTTGATTTATTATGGTTTTCATAAATCAGCAAGAAGAATGTAATAAATGATAAAGCATTAAATCCAACCTAGAGAAAGAGAGTCAATAAATTTATGTATTTTCATTAGTTACACTTGCTTTTGGAGTTTTAACCTTTAAGATATAATCTTGACATAATTTCTATCTTTTAGAATTAAGAAATGTAAAAATATTAGGCTGGGTTCTTGAGTGGGACTCAGCTCGTCCAGAGCTGTGGGACTTCAGTGGGACTCAGCTCGTCACAACGTCCAGAGCAAGAGTCAGTTGCCTTCATATAGGTAAATAGAACCATTTTGGACAGGCTAGGTAAGCAGAGACATCTTCAAATAGCTGGCAGACATGATGCAGGTGCTATAAAAGTGATACACACTTCTGGTTCTGGGACGTCTTAAAATTTTTGTTTCCTGATGAAATCCACCTTATTGTACTGGGACATGAATTTCTGGTACAGTCAATGGAAAGAGATAGAGATCTTTGAAGGTCTTCAGACCTTTTAGAAGTCTTATCTACTTGGATGAATAGAACCTGGAAGACTCTGAGGTTACATAGATGTTTCTGGACAATTTGGCAGGTGGACAATATGGAGGCATTGAATACATATTCTTTGAAGATGGTTTCATTAGACATTTACAGTGTAGACAGAGGTGCAAAGATAAACTTTGATAACACCCGAGTTAAAAGTAGTCTACAAATTAAAGATCTGCAGGAAAATTTTGCATAACAAAATCGATTAAAAATTGATACTTTATCTTGAGGATGAGATGCTCATTTTCAAGGCTTCAGTTCTGGTTGCCTTTTTACATCTGTGTAATATAATGCAAAAGGCCAGGATTCTGTGAGAAAGATTCCCAATAGCCCTTGACACCACAGTTGAAATTCTGACAGAAAATGTGAGTCAAAATGTAGGCAGTGTAGATGAACAATGGTTTGAGTTTTAATTCAAGTTCAAGACCTGAAGTAATACCCTAATGTGAACATGAAGATGTTCTCTGTTAATGGAGGCCCCAGGAAAAAATGAAACACTGAGAAAGGATAATGCTTTTCTCCTTCCCAAATCATTAGGTTTTCTAGGAGTACTCTCCATGTCTGAAAGGTCTTTTTTAGCCTCTTTAATGAGGAAGTGGTAGAAATGGTAGGGAGATACAAAATCTTTTCTGTATTACTAAAGAGGGTTTAGAAGTTGAAAATAGTGTTGGTCTTTGTGGCAAAGCCTCTCTGATCTGAACTTTACTGATCAGTTCTCAAGCCACAGCTTGAAATACTTTGGGAAATACTCATGAAGAAAAAACCCCAGGGAAAAACAGTTTTGCTCATTTAACTTTTTTTTTTGCCAGACGTTTTCAGTTTGCAGTTTGGATTTTGTCACCATCCCTCAGGATGGTCACCATCCCTCTGTTCTCTGGAGAAAGATGAGAGAGAGGAACTCCACAGGGATATTTAGGATTAAGCTATAAATGCTGACTGACTGGTGTACTTGAAACAGCTGCCTTGAGTTTACTCCTGAGTTCACTTTTATTCTTCACAATATTATTTTCGGAAAGATTTTAAGAAATGCTTCACAAACAATAGAGAATCTTTTCTTCCAATTACCTTTAACATTTTTTGTTGGCTACCTTTCCCTGATTGTAACATCAACAACTTCTTATGAGCAGATACCCACAATTTCTAGTTTAATTTTGTCTGGGTGCAGTCTCAGTGACCTAAATGCTAATGTAGCAAATCAATCTTTAAACTGAAAAATATAGAAAGAAAAATGCAGTATCATACCTATAAGCTCTTGATTGTAAATTAAAATAAGAAAATTATTTAAAATATTGTTTCCTCATTCTAATCCATTTTCAGGTAAAATGATCAAAGTTTTCTCAAGAAAACCAAAATAAAAATTTCTGTCGTTAAATGAATACAACTGAGCTTCATGAATTAAATTCTTTGATATTTTAAGAAATTTAAGTTTTAAAAAATAGATTATTTTATCAATTTAACTTTCAGTTACAATATTTCACTATTAATTTTTTGTTCAAAAATTTCAGCTGAGAAAATTTATGCACTCTAAAGACAAAAAATGTATGTTGAGAACAGGTGTTAATGAATCTATCAAATTCTTGGACACTTCTATTCTTTCCCAGGGCTCAGGATGCTGTTTTTGTGAATTATGTCATATTTGGTGCTCTTATGACAGGAAGAAAGTATGGTAAACTAATGTCATAAACTTTAAACATATATTCTGTGCCTTAAGGGAGTTGTCATTGGCTGTGAGAAAAAATAATTTGTTGTTGACAATTTGTTCATAATTTAACCTGTGAGATAAATTGACAAAGTTATATTTTATCTTCTACTTATACTGTTGGGTTTAGGGTTTTTTGATTATTTGTTTGTTTGGTTTTTTGGGTATTCTTTCTTTGCTTTTTTTTTTTTTTTTTTTTTTTTTTAACAGAAACTATTGCTGTTTATAGGTTTCAAAGAATTCAGAAGGTGGCATTACCTCTGCTGATATTTTCCAAATTACTTTTTGTAAGTCAATGACCAGACTTTAGCTTCTTTGAAAAGAAACTTCTCTGAGCACTATTAAGAAAACAAAATGTGGAAATAAAGGTCAGATGATGCAATATGACAATTACTTTCTATCAAACAGTTTATTGCTCATTACAGGATAACTGAAGCTGGAATGGATTTTTGGAAGTCATATATTTTAACCTGTTACTCAAAGCAGGGCTATCACTGGAGCTAGATAAGCTTGCCTGTGGTCTAGTTGAGTTTTGAAAGTCTCCAAGTATGGAGTTCCCACAGCTGCTCTGGGCAGCTGAATCTAGTGCTTCAGCACATTTAGTTTGGTTTATAATCTTCCTTCTTCAGTCATCAATGGGTTAACTTATTTTCTTCTTACATTACATTCAGCTTTTTTAAATTTTTTTTTTTTTTTGTATTTACTGTATATTTTCCAGCTCGGCTAACTGACCTGCTTTTTTATTGGGTCTCAGCTGGTCATGCTGGTTTTGGTTGGGATAGTTAATTTCCTTCATATTAGCTAGTGTGGGGTCATGATTTGAATTTGCATTGAAAACAATGTTGATAATGTAGAGATGTTTTTATTGTTGCTGAGCAGGGCTTACACAGAGTCAAGGCCTTTTCTGCCTCTCACCCCACCCCACCAGCAAGCAGGCTGGAGGTTCACAAGCAGCTGGGAGGGGACACAGCTGGGACAGCTGACCCCAACTGACCAAAGGGATATTCCATACCATATGACATCACGGCCAGCAATATAAAGCTGAGGGAAGAAAAAAGAAGGGGAAGACTTTTGAATTCCTTGTTTTACTTTCCTTGTGCATGTGGCTTTTTCTTTACCTATTAAACTGTCTTCATTTCAACCCATGAGTTATCTCACTGTTACCCTTCTGATTCTCTCCCCCATCCCACTGGGAGTATCAAGCAGCTGTGTGGTGCTTAGTTGATGGCTGGGATTAAACCACACACTAGTCAAGATTGTCCTATGAGACACAGGCACATTGCACAGTTAAACTAATATTACTAAAGGTATGTGCAGTTTAAATTTGGAGATAGTAAGGTCTGCAGAAGGCTAAGAGAAACAATAAAATTTTAGATGAATGTTGTATTTTATCTTTATGCTACAGGCTTTAAAATATATTCAATTTTTGAAACCTTTTATTGAAAATTTCCTGTTAATCTGAGTGAAGAACCAAGGAGATCTAAGGCTCTTTCACTTGCCAGCCTGCATAGGAGAATAAAAAATAGCACAATGGGAATATCACGCAAAGCACCATCTATATATCTTACTACATAAATGAAATGGCAATATCAGAGGATGATGGGAATTTAAAGGGATTATTGCTTATCCAGTCATTTATTATTTTGGAAGCTGTTGTTTGTCTTTTTTTTTCTTTTCTTCCCCCCCAACCCCCCCCAAATTCCTGAGTGTGATTATTTGCATGCATGTGAGAGAAAATATATGCACTATTTTGTGCAATGACAGGCATAGCTGTAACAATCGGTCGTCATGGATTTCTTGCTCTGAAAGAGTGACTTTGGCTATCTTTTCAGCATTGCGCTATGTTGACACCCCAGACAGATCTTGAAAACAACATCCCAAAGATTTCTATTACTCTTTGATGGAGATATATGAGACACTTCATGAAGTCTAGAATAGGGAGGGGCCTTACTACCATTACTGATTTTATCTGAAAGGCATATGTTTTTTCTCTTGTTTTCGCATTTCTTCACCAATAACTGAAGTGACTTTAATTAAGTTTTTTCAGTATGTGATATGAATATTCATAGTTATGGTGATTCTCCATCTTAAGAAAAATATCCTTTCTCCTAAAAAATAAATCTTAAAACATCACACTATTAAGTTCCCAAATTTTTGCACTAGCAGCTGTACTCTGGACAAAAACAGTTATTGGTTTACTGTGGGGGTACCATCACCATTCCAATGTGGAACATCAGGTTCTTAAAAAAAAAAAAAAAAAAAAAAAAAAAAAAAAGTGTTTCCTATTCAGTTGTCTCTTTTTAGAACTATTTTATCAGTGAAATAGTAGATACATAAAAAGAATGTTTGTTGGATTGATCTAATGTAGGACTAGTCCTGAATGCAAATGAGAAGTCAACACATTCTGCAGTGATTACTGCCACCTACAAGACACAGAGGAAGAACCATGAAAGGGCAGAGACATCCCTAATAAGACACCAGCCTACTTTTCCTTATGTACCTACCAATGACTAAAGGAAAAAGGGTGAGACTGTAGTAAATATCTATAGTCCCAGAGCAGGAGGTGGGTTTAGGAAGGGAGTGGGACTGACTCAATGTACTTTTTGAGCAGTTTCTTATAAATTTGGTAGTTCATGCACTGACTCAAATGCAGAACAGTGCCTTAATGTGATGTATAGATAGCCACTAGATCTAGCTTGGTTTGCCACTATCAAAGACATTCGAGATTTCTAAAATGTTTTTACTGCTCATGGAACTCACTGCATGTTGGGCAAGAGACAAAGTATATTTTATCAGAATGGTTTAAAAGTGATTTTGGGTGGCTGATACTACAAAGGCAGTGTGAACAAGACTGAAGTTAGGCATTATTAAGGAAAAGGAGCAGACTAATTGTAATCATGCTGGCTAATCATGCACAGTAATTGTGATGACCAGAAACAGTAATTTCTCAGTCACTCCTAATAAGGGTGACAGTTTATGTTTAGGACACACAGACTCATGGGCTATATTCATATAGTGAATTAATTGTGCCTAAGAAGTGAGGCACAGAATGGCCCATCATTAATAATAAACTTCCTTAGATCTGAGTGCACAATGTGGCGTACACAAACTGCCTGCTGGGAATGGTTGTTCCAGCGACGACATGAACTGGGGTGGGAGAGCTATTTGGCCTAGACTGAAACCTGTCCATGGACCGTTCTTGCAATTCAACAATACAGACAGATAATTCCCAGCATCCCGGATCATGCTCCATCACCATTCAGTTTACTAATATTTTTGTAGCCACAGGTATCCTTCAGATGGTGTAACTGCTTCTTGCCCACAGCAGTTTAGTGGATGGTGTATTACAAACATGCTGCTCCCCAGAGTGTATGTTGCTCAAAGTCCTCCATTTCCATTGAATTTATTGAGTTTGAATGCAAATATTTACAGTAATGTAAACAGTAATGTAATGCTTACAGTAATGTAAAGCTCTTTAGACAGTGTTCCCAATTCTCCATTAATTTATTACTATCATCTATTCTCTCCCTCTGTGTCCCCATCTGTCCCCCATTTTGGAAACTGGCAATATCTGCAAAGACACATGGGGTTATTTTCAGTGCTTTTCAGTCAGCGTGTAGTCTCCAGAGCGATGCTGGTGTTACCCAAAGAAGTAACCAGTCCAACACAAGCTACACTCCACTTAATTTTATTTAAAGTAACCAATTGAAGCACATGAAAAAGATGTGGACAAATCAGGAGAAAACACTCACTCAGAGCCACACAAAATCAGATGCATATTGGTCTTGGGTGCTCAGCTGGCAATGCTAGAGGGTCCTCTTAGGGTGCTGATATCGGGGCAGTGCTGCACAGCTGTGACACGGTGTGTGCAGCGGCACTCATCCTGCAGTAAGCCTTGGGCTACCCCTACCACAGCTTCAGGCTCTCAAGCTGCATCCTTACTGGAAGCCCCTGGTACTGCCAAGCCACGTCCGCCTTGAAATCTGCCACCCTGTCACCCCAGCCTCGCCCAGCAGGACTTTACGGGCTGGGCCTGAGCTTTTCTTTTCTGGGGTATTCAAACCCCTCTTCTGCTGTTCTTTGTTGATTCATTTCAGCCTGGGACAGTTTTCACTCATACATCATGTGAACTATCAAAATTTACCTCAGGCTGAACAGCAATTCCAGGAGTCACTATCTCTGCTAATGTCTACAAACCACATCTGACTTCCTATATAGTTCACAGAAAGGAATGGGTCATTTTCCTGACTTTTTAAAGTGTGCATTACAATTAGATTAATATTATCTTAACAGTGTGTTAAACTCTTCTGACTGTAAAAAGAGCTTGTAAAAATAGCTCAGCCACAGGTGTTTATGTTCTGGGTGCCTACATAGGAGGAGGAGGGTCTTCAAGAACCTCTTCAGAAGTCATCTGCAGTTCATAACATTGGCAAGTTGTCTGCTTGAACACACAATGTATCAAGAAATGACCTGAGCCATTCATTCATTGCTTGTTATTCTGACACACCGATCTCCTGAAATGTGTAATTAGAAAGTCCATATAATTGATTTTTGCTACTGCCTTTTTCTACCGTTTCTCCTTTAGCTGTCTCAAAATTAAAGCTGAAAGATTCACATTTGTGAAAGATTATGGACATTAGAAAGGTGTGTCCTGTGCAACTGGGTACTTAAGCCTGGGCATTTGTATCTCTTATATTGGTCTTCACTCCACAAAAGCAAAGAAGATAGAAGTGAAAGGAGTCACACTATGACTTCCTCAAGCTAAAATTAAGCTTCTTCATTATGTTCTGCTTTACAGTTGTGAAGAAAGAAAAGGGAATGATCAATATATTTCCTTTAAAACTTTTTTTTTTTTTTAATTTTTTTTTGGTTTCCTGTAGCTGCCATACAAGATAAAAGCCACAGAAGACTTTGACTGTAATTCTCATATTCATATGGAAAGAAATAACTTCTCTCTGTGGATTAATTTCTTTGAATAATAATATGTAGAAGCACAATTTTCATAAAGTTGCTTTTGATATTTCTTGCTAATTTTAATGCTCAGCTCTTATTCTGCATCACTAAAATAAATAAAAAACAAAGCTGAAGACTCAATTTGGAGTTTGTTTCAGATTTTAAAACAAATAACTGAGTTTGTCCTTACATTAGAATTAATTAAGCATATCTCTATTTTTGTGAAGTATTTTCAGGGGAATAGTAATTTCTAGGCATTTCTAATGAAAACAGTTCATAACAAGATCGATAGCATGGCTTTCTAATTGTGAAGTTCTTGCTATTATTCAAGTACTCACTATAATCGGTTTAACTCATTTACTGGCAGGGGGCTCATGATTAAAAATTTTGAGGGGTTGAAATACAAAAGTAAACTGCTGTCTCCTTGTTACAAAAACATTGTTAAGTTGCTTGACATCTTTATACAGTAGGCTATCAAAAGACATTCAGCAATACTGCTGCTACACTAAAGGTTGTTAAAATGAATTGCTAGATGTCCCTCTAGGAGTCTCACTGATTACAGATATTAGACGATTTTCAACTTAAATATAAACCTAACAGGTTTAACATGTAGCAGAAAAAACAGCATGAGAGATACTATGGGCGCCAGGCAGTTTATAGTCCATCACTGTAGGTACATTATTCATATGGCGCTGATATTCTGCACCCACTGCCTAAGGTTTAACAGGGCATGGGCCATTTTCCAGTTAACTACAAAATCAGAAGATATTCAGTAACTACAGAAAAAAAAAATATCTGGGATAATAGTAAATTTTTTTATGTCATTGTTATGGGGAAGATTTGTTTCTGGACTTTTTATACTGTTGAGTGTTTTTCATGGACTGTGAATGGCAAGCTTCCAGTCTCTCTGGACCTGCCTCAGGAAGGCATAATTTAGTGTTGCTATGCTGGCAACCTAGTAATTAACATCACACACAGAGTGAGCCTATTTGTCTCGCTGTGATAAATATAATGTATACAAACAGAGGATACTCACATGAACGTAAATATATGTTGACAGCCCTATAATAAAGATGAACTAGTTTCTAAGAAGTCTAGTAACATGCTAATTTTTCTGACCAACTTACAAGCAGTGAGATATAAACTAAACTGATAAACATTCATTGTTAAACTGTAAATATATGGAAGAAAGTCAAATAACATAAAAATAATTTTGAGTATTTATTTTAAAAAGGGGCTAAATATCAGTTATTTCCAATTTATCCTAATTTTGTGACAAGTTATCCTGATCAGGATCATGCCAATATTTGATTGCTTTGTGTACTGAACCAAAGATAAACCTGGGTTCAGTCATTTTCAAAATGATAACAGACACAAACAAGACTTTTTATTTATGTTTTGACAATTAAGTGTGTGTGAAAGTAATGAAAAACACTTGTGGAAATTAAAAATATAACATTTTAAATATGTTTTTGAATTTCTGGAATGTTCATTTAAAAATGAATTTTGAAATTATGGAATGTAAAGGTAAGGAA
>KL264033.1:18831-31011 GCA_000699545.1 Podiceps cristatus
GGCAGCAGTCAGAAAACTCTAGCAAGATGTAGAATCTGTCTTTATAGATTTAATCTGATTTTTTTTTTCTTTCACAGTAAAGAAGAAAGAGAGAAGATTTAAGTTTTTCTGCCATAGCCAAAGTACATGCCCAACACCATGCATTTTAAGACAAATCTTAGTCTCTGCTGTTGATACTGTTCTTCTCTACATTAAATATTTAAGTTTTCTTTAAAACATCAGGCAAAATCTTAGGTCTGTAGTTCAGTTGTCTACATCTATATCTGGTTTCCAAACCTTACTACAATGAGTATTAAATATTTAGTAAAGGTAGAGCAGAGGCCCTAGGAGAGACTGACAGCATCCTTTCACAAAGCATACCATAGGACAGTAAAGTATTCTCACTGGATATCCTGGTTGAGATCCCTGAAGAAAAACAAAGGAATTTTGTCATGGGCTTTGGATGAATGCCCTAGTCATTAGGTTATTGGGTGAAGAAAGTCAGAGACTGTGCTATAGGGTTGCAGTTCTTCTCTTGTTGGTTTTGTTTCAGGGGTGGGGTGGCTTTCCAAACCAGAACATTCCAAAGCAGAGAAACAAATAATTTGGTTTCTCCAAAATTCTCACTGCTTTGGGAAGAATTTTTCATTATAAGGGCTTTTCTTTTTTTTTTTTTTAATAATCATAGATTAAAAAGACAGAAAATGACACCTGATCATGAAACAAGCCTCCTATGTATCTCAGATTTAAGTATTTCATTCATTTGGTCCAGTATGAAAAGCAAAAGTTTGTAACTGGTAAAATTCTTTTCACCTCAAGGAGGAGTATTCCTTGGGTTTTTTTAATATTATTACAGTGCAAAATAATAAAGACTTTCTATTTCTCCTGGTAATTATTTCAATAGTTAACTTTTAAAGTGAGTTAGAAAGAAAAAAAAAAATTTACAAAAATCCAGAACCGTTGACATTTTTCTTAATGCCATTATAGAATGAAATTAAGATCTTCCAAAATCTCTAAAAATATAGGTAGAATCAACATGTGAAAGAATCCTGTTCCTGCCTGGACAAAGGTCCAGCTACAAGGGTTCTCATGATTCAAGCTTTTTATAACATCCAGAGTAGAAATTGAAGTTCTTACATCACTGAAGATGACATATACCTGCAGTAATCCTTGTTGCCTATGGTAGAAATGTCATTCAGGAACTAAAGAACACTTAATGTGATATAGAAAGTTCAGAGTTTCCACAAAGAAACATGTATTTAGCGGGGGCATGGGTGGAGGGGTGGGGTTGGGAATCCTATACTGCTCACTGCCAAAGCTAATGTTTTAATTTCTTTTAAATTTTAGTTTTATTCGATAATTTTAGCTACTCTAAGCAAGCTGTGTTTCAGCATTTCTTTTAAATTTTAGTTTTATTTGACAATTTTAGCTACTCTAAGCAAGCTGTGTTTCAACACTTTTTGCTAAGCTAAAGAAATAGATGTCTTGAAGCTTCTCAGTTGCATTTCATCTTCTAATTTTTCAGTCCTCTTTTTCTTGTTTTGTGTATTTGTTCTTCAATTTGCCAATAGCCGTATTTAAGAGCATACACACAAGCATCACACTAAATTAAAAAATCAGTTTCCACATGCTACATGCACAAATAATATTAGTTTCTGTTCTCATTCACTGCAAGGTTTTTGGTTTTGTTTTTCAATTATGAACAGCTATTTTCTGTCACAGCTATACTGAATGCTATCATTGAATGTTGTTTTTAGTAGTTCCTAGATCTTTTCAGAATCATTAGGTTCAATTTTTCCATTCCTCAGCTGTGTAGTTGGCTATATTAAAACATATTTTGTGCAAATATGTTTAGTTTACTCAGCAGTTCATATTTCTATGAATAATTGCTGCCTTGACCATTTTTTTTTTTTGCTTTTCTGCCAATTTTTTCCTCTGTAAATTTCATCAACACTGCATTTATGTTTTTAGTCTGGATCACTGCTAAAATGTTGAAAAACATAAGTCTAATCCTGATGGACCTCAACTAGAAACACTGCTACTTGACTGCAATTCCTGATGGTGGATGGCGAGCTGACAAGATCACAATATCACAGAAAGGCTGAGGTTGGAATTGAGCTCTGGAGATCACCTTGTCCAACTTTCCTGATCAAGCAGAGACACCTAGAGTGGGTTGCCTAGGGCCTTGTCCAGACGGCTTTTGAATATCTGCAAGGATGGAGACTCCACAGTCTCTGTGGGCAACCTGTGCCAGTTCTTGGTCATCTTCCCAGTAAAAAAGTGCATCCTGCTGTACAGGCAGAAGATCTTGTGTTTCAGTTTGTGTCCATGGCCTCTTGTCCTGTCACTGGGCACTACTGAAAAGGTCTTGGCTCCATGTTCTTTACACCTTCCCTTCAGATATTTATATACATCAATGAGATTCCCCTGTCTCTAGGCTGAACAGTCCCAGCTCTTTCAGCCTTTTCTCATAGGAAAGATGCTCCAGTCCCTGCTTTTGCTGACAGAAGTCTTTAGCAGTAGCAAAGGTGTACTGTTTGAGCCTTTGAGATTTCTTGCTCAAGATCCTTAATCCTCTTAATAGCCCTTTGCTAGACTCTCTCCAGTATCTCCATGTCTCTTACACTGAGAAGTCCTGAACTGGACAAAGTATTTTAGGAGTGGCCTCTGCTGAATGGAGAAGGATCACCTCCCTTGTCCCGTTGGCTACACACTCTTAATGCAGCCCAGAATACTATTAGCCTTTTTTGCCACAAGGGCAGATTTGTGGCTTATGTTCAACTTGGTGTCTACCAGGACCCCCAGGTCCTTTGCTGAAAAGCTGCCTTCCAGTCTACTGGTACCTGGGTTTGTTCTTCCCCAGGTGCAGAACTTTACACTTCTCCTTGTTGAACTTCATGAGGTTCCTTCCTGTCAGCCCTTTTCTCCAGCCTGTTAAGGTCCTTCTGGATGGCAGCACAACCCTCTGGTCTATCAGCCACTCCTCCCAGTTTTATGTCATCTGTAAACTTGCTGAGGTTACACTGCCCCATGATCCAGATCATTAATGAATTTGTTGAGCAGTATCAGACCCAGTATCACACAGTTATTGCACAACTTAATGTCAACTTTAGTAGTAGCATTTAGTGCTTATTTTACTATGACATCATGTACACATTATACTCTACCTGTTTTATCAAACATATTATGTTTACACAGCTCTCTTTATCTGCCAAATCTGTTCTTTCAGAGCCTGAAATACAAGTTTACTTGGTAGGCCATTTTCCATAAAACCTCCTCTAATTCTGTAATTGAATATTGTGCTAATTCTTTCATTATTTTGTGTTGAAGTTAAGAATTTCAGTATTCAGTGAAGCAAAATGTGATATTCCACATCCTGCATATAACCTACACATCAATAAACCAGCACAGATTTTGGATTTTAAATAGTGAATATTCAGAATAAACTATTTGTGAAGAGTCTACAGCCTAGTAATTATTCATGTAAATTGAAGAATAGGAAAGATTCATTATGAATTATTCAGCCAGCTCTCTTGGATGAGTGTGTGTGCAATCATTTATTAAAATCTGTATAGTATATTGAACAAGTAAAATGCTATATTTACTTGGTCTGAAAGATGATAGCATGCTAGAGGTGGAAAATGTTCAAATGAATGAGATGAGAAAAAGTATGGATTTAAAACAATCAGAAAGTTCTTTGAGATACAAAAAGAACAATGGAATGATAAGAGCATGTGGATATACAAATTTGAATGGTATAAATAATATTTTAAGAAGTGGTTCAAGATTAATGAGTTAGCTACAATTTTGCAGAGTATTGAGATGATTAAATGAAAAACCAAAACATTAGAACTCCCTCTAATTTTTATTAAATTCCTTGGATTAATATCAGAAAATAAATGATGACACTTTAGTTGGAGATTCAAACAAACAAAATATGTAGCCTGGATAGCTAAATTGAAGCTTGAGAAACGAGGTATTTATAAACATTTGCCTAAATAGTGTACAGAAATACATAGAATGTATTTCTGGAGTGTTTCTGGAATTTATGAAGTACAGTATATTGCACAAGAAATAACCAAATAAATTCAAGTTCTATTTGAAGAAACAAAAATTAAGATTTCCTTGCTGCTTCTGCTGTGTATTTCCAAAGCACCAAATGCATGCTGTTAGAAGGAGAAATTAAGTGTATTTTTTATAAGGTACATTTTTTGATTCCTGTGCTGAATGAAAACAAACCAACCACCACCAATCTAGCTATGGGACTAGACTAATTTTTAGACTAATCCAGTGTGATCACTCTTATGTTCTCATAGTCAGTGCTTGATCCCAGCTCCATGGCAGACCATGCTTCTCTTTGAAGTTACTCACCTACAACTAGTGCTCCATATACCTCAATTTCAGAGCATTTTTCCCAGTGACTATTTTGCAAGGAGCTGCCTAGTGGGATCTGGATGCATGGTTATCTCCCGAGGTGATTCAAAACCCAAGAAAATGCTCTGATCTCAAGTATACAAAATAAGTGGAAGTTGTCCTGATATTAGGAGAAAGAAACATAACATTTTTTAAAGAAATAATGCAAAGGCAATACTCCAGAGTTTGCACAGATTTGAAGAAGATAAAGGAAGTATAAGCAGGCAACTACTTTGAATTGTTTCATATTAATCCTTCCCATTGCTTCAACAGCGCCCTCACTACTGACAAAATGGTAATTTTATTTTTGGTGTCTTTTTCGGGGGTGGGGGGGGGGGCAAAACTCTTAGAAATAAGTTTTCTGCTTTTTTGAATAATTTCTCAGTAAAGAGATTAGGTATAGCTTCGGTATTCAAGAATGCAGTATTTTGACTGAAATAAGTTATAAAACATAAACCTTATTAAAATGTGTATTTTCTCTGCCTCAGGTTAGAGCTTAATTATCTTAATAATTGAACTTTATTATGATAATTACTATAATAATTTAATGTGTATATTCTCCTAATTCACAGTTTGTCCTTTGGAGGATATGGCCATGCTGTTATCTCCATATCATGAAGAGCAAAGTGAGGCACATAAAAATTAAATGATTTGTTTAATGGCACAGAAAACATTTTTGTGAGAACAACGAATTAAAGACAACTTTCCCCCCCCCCCTAAATCCTAATGCTTCTTCTATTAACCTTTACCTCAGTCAAAATATTTTAAATATATGAATCTGCTTTGTTGTAAATGTGTTTTTATAGCTGTAAGATTTTTTTTTTCCCCAGTAGAGAAGAACACATAAAAAATGAGGGAAGTTATGAGAAAGACATCAGTGTAGCAGCAGAAGATGAGTATGAAGTCCAGGCAAGGTTATATACATTTTGGCCAGTATTTAAGTGCACATTTAATCCAGACCCAGTCAACAGTAAAGCTGCTTTGCTTGAATCTTGTAGGCCAGAACAGTTCCAGCTGCTCTAGACATGTACATACGTACTTATACACACAGGGGAAATTAAAACTCACAGAAAGAGAGTGAACTCAGAGGAAAAGGTATTGATTCTTCATAGAAATGTTTTATTAGTAGAGATGGTTCTAGCCAAATTGTTTTATAAACCCATATTAAGATGACAGTAGTAGCTTGAAATGTTACAGTATATACCCAGAAGAGTAACTATTTCACGTATAACAGCACTAGGGGAAAGGAGGGGTAGTCAAATAATGACCAGCTCTTTAGAACAAACACTACTACTGTCAGGTGAAAGGCTGAATAGAGACCTAAAGGTAGCCAGGAGTGTTTTGGTGTTTCTCACCACAACCCCCTTGACAAAACTGCAAGGGAATTTTGTCTAACATGTATCTGCCTCTCCATGCAGGTGGGAGCAGACTGACGGAGCAGTGAATGCCTCCTGGAGTGCAGTCATTTTTTCATGGGCAGACTGCCTCCAGTACCTCCCATTCTTGCTTCTCCCCATGCACCAGAGCATGTAAATCTTACTCTGTAGCTATAAGACCCCGAAATGAGCTGAAACAGAGTTTCATACCTGGACCAAAGCTCTGTTCAGCCCAGCTGAAAATCATGGGTCCTGATGGGATCCAATCAAGGGTACTAAATACTAAGGGAGCTGGTGGAAGTGCTCACCAAGCCACTTTCCATCATTTGTCAGCAGTCCTGGCTAACTGGGGAGGTCCCAGTGGACTGGAAGTTATCAAATGTGGTCCTCATTTACAAGAAGGGCTGGAAGGAGGATTCGGGGAAATAGAGGCCCATTAATCTGACCTTGGTGCCAGGGAAGGTTATCAAGCAGATCACCTTGAGTGCCATCACATGGCACATACAGGGCAACCAGGTGACCAGGGATCAGGCCCAGTCAGCATAGGTTTATGAAAATAGAGGCCCATTAATCTGACCTTGGTGCCAGGGAAGGTTATCAAGCAGATCACCTTGAGTGCCATCACATGGCACATACAGGGCAACCAGGTGACCAGGGATCAGGCCCAGTCAGCATAGGTTTATGAAAGGCAGGTCCTGCTTAACTACCCTGATCTTCTATGACAAGGCAACCCGCTTACTGGACGAATGAAAGGCTGTGAATGTGGTCTACCTGGAATTTAGGAAAGCCTTTGAAACTGTTTCCCACAACATTGGAGAAAATGGCTACTCATGGCTTGGATAAGTATGTGCTTCAGTGGATAAAAAATCGGCTGGATGGCTGGGCCCAAGAGCTGTGGTGAATGGAGTTAAATCCAGTTGGCAGCCAATCACAAGTGGAGTTCCTCAGGGCTCAGTATTGGGACCAGTTCTGTTTAATATCTTTATCATGACCAATGATCTGGATGAAGGGATCGAGTGCACCCTCAGTAAGTTTGCAGCTGACACCACATTGGGCCAGAGTATTGATCTTCTTGAGGGCAGGAAGGCTCTTCAGAGGGACCTGGACAAGCTGGATCAATGGGCCGAGGCCAATTGTATGAGCTTCAACAAGGCCGAATACCGAGTCCTGTACTTGGGCCACAACAACCCCATGCAATGTTACAGGCTTTGGGGGGTGAGGGGTGGGGCTGGCGCCGGGCAGGCTTGGGGAGGAGTGGCTGGGAAGCTGCCAGGCAGAAAAGAGCCTGGGGGTGCTGGTTGACAGCCGGCTGAACATGAGCCAGCAGTGAGCCCAAGTGACCAAGAAGACCAAGGGCATCCTGGCCCACATTAGAAATAGTGTGGCCAGCAGGATTAGGGAGTGATTGTTCCCCTGTACTTGGCACTGATGAGGCCAACTGAGGTTGCTCCCCTGGAGAAAAGAAGGCTGAGGAAAACTTTATCATTCTCTACAACTACCTGATAGGAGGTTATAGAGAGGTGGGTGTCAGTCTCTTTTCCCAAGTAACAAGTGATTGGATGAGAGGAAATGGCCTTAAGTTGCACCATGGGAGGTTTAGATTGCATGTTAAGAAAAATTTCTTCACTGAAAGAATTGTCAAGCTTTGGAATAGGCTGGGCAGGGAGGGTGGTGAGACACCATCCCTGGAGGTATTTAAAGGACAGGTAGATGTGGTGCTTAGGGACACGGTTTAGTGGTGGACTTGGCTGGTTTAGGTTAAAAGTTGGACTCAATGATCTTAAAGGTCTTTTCCAACCTAAAAGATTCTGTGATTCTATAATAAAGTATTTCAAAAATCTAGTTAGTGACAATATTTATTATTATTTTTCTAAGAAAATAAAAACTGTCAGTGAAGTGCTTGAAACTCCCTAGGGTAATAACTTTCTCAAACTTAGAATGTCATGTAGTTGCTATAAATCAAAATGTTGTGTGTTTTCAGTTCTTTTCCTGCAACTGAAAGTTTACTTTGATGTTTAAAAGCACAAGTATACCCAAGAGTAGAGTAGCTAGAAAGTGTTCATTATTGATGCTTCTGTAAACCAATGCAATTTACTTCTTATTAATAACATGAATTAAAAACCCACCACCTTATATTAAAAATATTTCCTGTAAAACGTTTGATATAATGACTCCTTCCTTACAGACAGCAACAAACCATAAGATGTGAAAACTGGGAGCAGAATACCCTCTGGTTTACAGGACATTGAAGTAGGACAGTGCATAGGTTGTAAGAGCTTAACAAGCTAAGAAAAAGACACATTGCCTGAATTAAACCTATAGGACGAGGAAAGAACCTGGGACGACTTGCTAAAACTACAGTGAAACACTGTTAGGCAATTATTCTAGTCTGTATATGTTGTGGTAAATCAGTTTGATAGGGTGCTACTAAACTGCAGTGTCTGAGGGTGCCTCTTGGTTCTCAGCTCTGGTTGTGTCCCACTTCCACATGGGACATCTTCCCCATTCCTTCTTGATTTCCTACAGGGTGAAATCCTGACACACAGGCCAGAAGGCAGTAATGGTGAGCTCTGATTTGTTCACCTACCTATGGGACTGAGGCCTTAGTAATTCAGTGTACATACATTGTGATGCAAATACACATAAAAGAGATGGTCTTAGGTTAAATGAAGACAGTTTCACGTATTACATACGTTGGAATTAGAGCATTTGTAATATGGAGAGGGGCTGAGGGAGTTGGGACTGTTTAGCCTTGAGGAGGCAGGGGGGGATCTGATTAATATGTGTATAAATATCTGATGGGACAGAGTTAAGAAGGCAGAATCAGTCTTTTCTCAAAGGTGAAAGCACAAGCTGTAATGGGAAAAAATGAAATAATGGAAATTCCTCTTAAACTTTTTTTTTCCCCCCCCCCTTGTGAGAATGATCGAACACTGGCACAAGTGGCCCAGAGAGGTGGTGGACTGTCCATTCTTGGAGATATTAAAAACCTGACTGGACACATACCTGAACAATCTGCTTAGAGCAGACAGCTGACCCTGCTTAAAGCAGCAATATTGGACTAGACGATTTCCTTTCCAAACTCAACCATCCTCTGATTCTGCAGTTCTGTGATAGTAATACGTATATAGCTTCATACACATAGTCATATATAATACATGTTGTAATATATAACACATAAAATATATAATACCTAATATATAATGCATTAGACAATATATAAATAATACATGATATGTACTATATTATCTATCATATATCTAATGCATGTCTAAATATATACACATGTATATGAATATAAATTTGAATGTAGATTAGTCATCTTTAATTTACACATGATGTTGCTGTTATATATGGGAAAATTTACCCAGAAGAGACTTGTATTTTTTAGCATATTTTCTACTTATATCCTGTTACATAATTTTCAGTAAAAGCTCTCAATTACAAGTGACTGGCTCAAGAGATGGTAAGTAGCGTTAGCAAAAAACTACTTTTGTGTGTGAGCATGTGTGTGGATGAACCTCAGAAATCTAATTCACAGGATGACTGAAAGTAATTAAAGAGTTGCAGACAGAAAAGTTATGGATTAAAATAAATAAAAGAATGCAGGGAGAAATCTTGAGAATGGCGATATAGAAGAATATATAACATAATGACATAAATGATGACTAAAGAGTATCCTACCAATACTCCTTTGTAAATCATACTTTTCAGTCCATTTTAAACAGCATTTTCCTAGATATTTCAAGGGTTTTTTTGTTGTGATTTCCTTTCCAATATTTCCTACTACTTTCATATTGTATCTTACTAAATAATGTGATTTTAAAAATATATTTAAAATAAAGCCATACAGAAAGGAACATTGCACACCTACAACAATATTGGAAATAGAATAAATCAGATCTTCTTCAAATATATATATATATAAAAATTGCTCCCAGGCAAAACAAAGAAAATGGGGGAAAAAAAAATAAAGATACACCATTGGTTTTTCTGGTCAGGAATGTGCCCTAAGTATAGAGATTGACAAATGTGCCTTAGAGTCACAAAAATTTTCCTTTTTCTGAAATACATTCCCAATTTACCAAAAGATGCCTCTTCTCCAATGAAGTATGTATAAGCTTCACTGCTAAATGAAACGTCTGTATAGTTACTAGTGATGTCTTAACGATCTGCCTCTGCAATATTGCTTTGGTTTGAACTAGGGATGTCCTTGTGAAGCAAATCTCCCCATTGTACTCATTGACTTGTGCACTGATTTACACTATGGAGATGCCTTGCGGCACATGGACAGGACTCTTTTTTCTATTAAATGAAACTGGAGGATATGCTCTAAGATTTCAATTTTGAAGTCCAGATGTAAATTGATGTTGAGCTCAAAAGATAATCTAGAGTTACACAGAAGTGAAAACCATGTTGAAATGTACTTGGTCTGGGCTGGGATGGAGTTAATCTTCAAAGCAGCCCTTATGGTGTTGTGGTTTATATTTGTGACCAAAACAGTGTGATAACACAACAGTGTTTTTAGCTGTAGCTGAACAGTTCTTGCACAGTGCCAAGGCACTCTATTTCTCACTCTGCCCCTCCAGCAAGGAGGCTGGGAGTGAGCAAGAAGTTGGGAGGGATCACAGGCAGGACAGCTGACCCCAGCTTACCAAGGAGGTATTCTATATCACGGAACACAATGCTCAGGGGCAAAC
The DNA here is from genome assembly GCA_000699545.1 of Podiceps cristatus. Taxonomy (NCBI): domain Eukaryota; kingdom Metazoa; phylum Chordata; class Aves; order Podicipediformes; family Podicipedidae; genus Podiceps; species Podiceps cristatus. The sequence continues at coordinate 29,300 of KL264033.1, forward strand.
CAGGGGCAGGAGTCTTCCCAAAATAGCTGATGCTCAGAGACTGGCTCGGCATCAGTCTGCCAGTGAGATATGATGACTGTCTGTGCATCACTTTCCCCCCCCCCCCCCTCCTTTTCCTTATTTTTCCTTCACTTACGTAACTGTCTTTATTTTGACACAGTAGCTTTGCTTGCTCCCCTTGGGAGGCTGAAGGAAGTGATTGTCTGCTGGGTGCTTAGTAGCTGGCCAGGGTCAACCTTTCACAAATGTGTAGGAACAACATATACTTGTCACCAGCAATTTTTCTACACATATGTAAAATTACTGACCTTTAGTATGTGCTGATATGGATGTCTACATCATTCTTAGGCTCTGATTCCAAGTTTGAACTTAGTGTGGATGGATTATTTCTGACTAAACTTCAAAGAAAAAAAGTACCATGCTAAAAATACACTGAAAGCAAAATTCAAAAGTATTTTTATTTCAAAAATAAAACATAAAAACTTTAGCTATATTCAATATAATTTTGTACAATTTAAGTAAGAGTTCAGAAGATCAGATGCTGTTGAAATTTAACCAAACTAGTAATAGTTGCTGTTTAAGTTTATTCCTCTCCCAGTTAATTGTTTTGTGGCATGACAAGAATTTGTTAAAATATATTGGTTTCCTCATGTTCTTGTTGAAACTCAAGTGTCACTGGGGCTAGAATTAATTGGCAGTTTGAGCAGGGATGGAAAGGGCTGAAAAGAAATGGAAATAGACCAAATTTTTCTCTCATCTCTAGAAACAGCCTCCTGAGCTTTTGAGGTCAGTAGCAGGACATTGTGAACACAATTACTTAAGTGGCTCATACAGCAGCTGGATAAAAAGAGGTACTTTTTTTTTGGTTAGTCTATCAGTATTGGATAAATGCAACTTAAGAGATGAAACAAAAAGCAAAAGCAGCAGTAGAGTTTTGATGAGCTATTAAAACACAACATTTTGGCCTTTGGAGGTTCCAGTATTCTAGTATGAATTTTATTCTTAGACTTGCTTCATCTTGTCCCTAACACATTCCAGTTCAGATAGAAATTGAGCGTAATTATAGCTTTCTAGATGTATCCTGTATTAAATCCTTTTGAAGTATTTCCATTTCTTTTCTGGCATAATCATATTGTCCAAAGTTTCCATGAACAGATAGTTTTCTTGATAAACCTAACTTTAAGATAAGATGAATACTTTCCTAATTACTAGTCACAAATAAAAGTGCATTGTTTGGATGAGGCATTTGGAATGAGATCAACTCCCAATATAACCATCTGAGCTGTTAAGAACCTTACGCTAAATTAATTGTCTAGCTGTCATCCATGGCTACTGAATGGATTAAGTGGATGAATCGTTGTCTGGAAGTCCTTCTTCCTATTCATGAACTAGACAGGACTTTTTGATAAATGTAGTTAAGAATAAAATTACTGCGCTATGGGATAATTCTATGTGTTTATATATAATGAGATACATATACAAGACAAGCGTGTCAGTATTTCGGCATTTTTATTTTGAACATAAGAAAATGAGAACTTTTATTATTTACAATCACAGCTGCTGTCTTAATGTGTTCAGTGTATGGTTACTAGGACTTTTGTCTGCAAATGTGACTGTGGCAAAATATTCCTTAGAAGTTTCTGGACTTGGTTGGATCTTAAGGAAGTATAGAGTCCTGTTTGATGGTGTCCTGGTTTTAGCCAGGATGGAGC
>KL264034.1:1347-12426 GCA_000699545.1 Podiceps cristatus
GGAGAGCGCTGGCATCACGGAGCCAGTGTTCAATGACTGGGGTGCTGGAATGGAAGGATACAGGGTCTTTAGGAAGGGCAGGGAGGGGAGATGAGGAGGGGGTGTTGCCCTCTATGTCAATGACCAGCATGGAGCTCTGCCTGGGGATGGATGAGGAGCCGGCTGAAAGCTTATGGGTCAGGATTACAGGCAGGGCAGGGACAGGTGACATTATAGTGGGGGTCTGCTACAGACCAAACGGATGAGACCGTCTATAGACAGATACGAGCAGCCTCACGTTCACAAGCCCTGGTCCTCATGGGGGACTTCAGCCACCCCAGTATATGGTGGAGGGACAACACAGCAGGGTCCAAGCAATCCAGGGGGTTCCTGGATTGTGCTTATGACAACTTCCTTCTCCAAGTGACAGAAAAACCAGCGAGGGGAGGTGCTATGCTGGACCTTGTTCTCACCAACAAGGAGGGGCTGGTGGGAAACATGAAGCTCAAGGGCAGCCTTGGCTGGTGTGACCACAAAATGGTGGAGTTCAAGATCCTCAGGGCAGTGAAGAGGACGCGCAGCAAGCTCACTACCCTGGACTTCAGGAGAGCAGACTTTGGCCTCCTCAGGGATCTGCGTGGTAGAGTATCATGCGATAAAGCCCTGGAAGGAAGAGGGGCCCAAGAAATCTGGTTAATATTCAAGGATCACCCCCTCCAAGCTCAGGAGCAATGCATCCCAAAGAAAGAGGAAGTCAGGCAGAAATGCCAAGAGGCCTGCATGAATGATCAAGGAGCTCCTGGACAAACTCAAACCCAAAAAGGAAGCCTACAGAGGGTAGAAGAGTATCATGCGATAAAGCCCTGGAAGGAAGAGGGGCCCAAGAAATCTGGTTAATATTCAAGGATCACCCCCTCCAAGCTCAGGAGCAATGCATCCCAAAGAAAGAGGAAGTCAGGCAGAAATGCCAAGAGGCCTGCATGAATGATCAAGGAGCTCCTGGACAAACTCAAACCCAAAAAGGAAGCCTACAGAGGGTAGAAGCAAAGACAGGTAAACTGGAAGGAACACAGAGAATTGTCCGAGCAGCCAGGGATCAGGTTAGGAAAGCTAAAGCCCTCAGAGAATTAGATCTGGCCAGGGATGCCAAGAGCAACAAGAAAAGCTTCTATAGCTACACTGGTGATAAAGGGAAGACTAGGGAAAATGTGGGTCCTCTCTGAAAGGAAATGGGAGACCTGGCTACCCAGGATATGGTGAAGGCTGAGGTACTCGATGACTTTTTTGCCTCAGTCTTCACTGGCAAATGCTCTAGCCATACAATCCAAGTCGCAGAAGGCAAGGGCAGGGACTGGAAGAATGAAGAACTGTGCACTATAGGAGAAGATCAGGTTCAAGACTATCTAAGGAACCTGAGGGTGCCCAAGTCCATGGAACCTGATGAGATACATCTGCGGGTCCTGAGGGAACTGGCAGATGAAGTTGCTGAGCCACTATCCAACATATTTGAGAAGTCGTGACAGCCCAGTGAAGTCCCCACTCACTGGAAAAGTGGAAACACAACCTCCATTTTTAAGAAGGGAAAAAGGAAGACCTGGAGAACTACAGGGCAGTCGGTCATAACTCTGTGCTTGGCAAGATCATGGAGCATATCTTCCTGGAAACTACGCTAAAGCACATGGAAAATAAGGAGATGACTGGTGACAGCCAACATGGCTTCAGGGCAAATTGTGCCTGACAAATTTGGTGGCCTTCTATGACAGGGTTACAGCATTGGTGGATCAGAAAAGAGCAACTGGAGTCACCTACCTGGACTTGTGCAAAGTGTTTGACATTGTCCTGCACAATACCCTTGCCTCCAAATTTGAGAGACATGGATTTGATGGATGGGCCACTTAGTAAATAAGGAACTGACTGAACGGTTGCACTCAAAGAGCTGTGGTCCACAACTCAATGTCCAAGTGGAGACCAGTGACAAGTGGTGTTCCTCAGGGGTCGGTATTGGGACCAGCACTATTAAACATCTTTGTTGGCAACATGGACAGTGGGATTGAGTGCACCCTCAGCAAGTTTGCTGATGATGCCAAGCTGAGTGGTGCAGCTGACATGCCTGAGGGATGGGACAGACTTGAGAAATGGACCCATGCGAACTTCATGAAGTCGAACAAGGCCAAGTTTAAGGACCATAAGGCAGCATTACTGTGCTGCCTTGTACTTCCTTTCACATTTTTACAGTTTTGCATTTCCAGGCAATCATCCTATCTAGACACTCTCATGACAATTAGAAAATGATCTGAGAAACACAGCATTAGGAAAACGGGATCCTGAGCCCCTAAGCTGACAAAAAAAATCAAATCAGAGGATAAACAAGTACTCCTTTGGGAGTAAGAAGTAGTCATAAAGTGGAAAATAAAAAGCCATTCTCAATTATAAACTGGCTAACAGAAAGCGAAAGTGGGAATCAATGGACATTTTTAACATACCAAAATTAAAATGCAGTCGCTAAACCTGTACAACAGGTCTGGTCTGCTCTGTAACTTTTACCAAACATAAGGTGATGACAAAAATTGTCTAATACAACACTGTTCACCTTTCTGAAATCGATAAACAGTTGAGCTAATGAAGCTTAAAGTAAACTGTAGTTACAGCTACATAAATGGACCATTTAAAGAACATATCAGAAACTGGACATAGCTGTCTGCCTGGCTTCTGCTTTGTGTGTAGATTCTCAGCAAAAAAAGCTCTACCTGACTTTTCAAAGGTGTTATAGCATTACATGTTAAAAGGACTTTCCAGACAGGCTAGCTCAGAGACAGAAGAAACTCTTCTCTGCGTGCCTCCAAAGTGCACACAGAGCTGCCACGTATCTGCAGTGACATACACACACCAAAAATTCTTATCCAGGCTTTACAAGCAAGCTTTCAACAGTGGGTAGTCTGTTTTAAAATGGAACATTTATTTTCTCTTAAAATATACAAAGTTTTTGATTATACTAGAGGAAAGTGTTCAGAGCTGTAAAATAATACTGTAATCTAGATTACTGATCAGAGAGTCTGAAAAAAGATGTGCTGCATAAAGTCCACCTAATTTAAAATAGTATCTACATTTTGTCAGGTCTGCCTATGCGCAGGGGTGAGGGAAAAGAGCATGAGGAAATAGATTTTACAATTAGAGAGCTTCTCTGATTACAACTGTGCTCAGAAAGGATTTTGAAAAACGTAGAGGAGCGAAGAATTATCTAGAAAACTCTCATGAGCCATAAGGAAGACGATGAAGTAAAAGGATGTATTTTGTAACTAAGAAAGGCCAGATATTAATTCTGGGTGTAAAGGAGAGTAACAGATGGAAAGCGATAAAAAATTGTGTTAAGATATGTGGAAAGGATGGTATGAGAATGCTAGAGAGTTCCAAATTCACAGACCCAATTCCAGCAGTATCACAGGTGATGACAGTATACAGAAAAAAAATGTTTCAGATAAACATTTAAAGCTGTTATTAATGAGACTTCAAAAGCTCACTGCATGTTCATAAAACATTTACAGTTGTTCCCTCTGTTCTCCCTCCACTTACCTGACAGAAACTGAATCAACACAAATGTCTCCAAAAACGTTTTAGTTTTGGTGACACTGGACACTATAGCAAAGTCACATTTTATGGAAGACATTATCTGTCCATTCTAATTTCCCCTGGAAACCTGCCTACATTTAGGCAAACAAAATGTTTTCTTAAAAATTACAACTGCCTAATAGATACAGAATAACTCAAAATTTGGATTCCTGGACTCTACTGAAAATCCCTGAAAAAAAAAGGAACAGTTTCCTCTCAAAACGTGCATTTAAACTCCTTTTAGATACAATGACACACACTCACCAAGAATAAAAGACAAGACATTGACTAAGGGCTCCTAAAATAAATATAACCCATCTCATGTAAGCAAATAATATCCATACATTTGTGTCATTTTTCCATCAGTGAATATTTATGAGGCCTGTGGGAAAATGGGTGTACATTAACATTCTGTGAGAAAACTTATTTCTGGCATTTTTTAATGCCAGGATATGTGATTTTGCAATATTAGTGATAGCTTTTCTTAATGCAAGGCATGGATTATATGGGCAAGAGCAGATGTATGCTTACATACACAAATTGTATCCCTGCTGAAGTTATTAATTAGAACACGTCTACCACTACGTCAAGTGTTCAATCCCATAAAGAAAATATAGGATTACGTAGAAATGTATTTAGGAAACCCTATTCAGAAAGGTATTATTACAACAAGCAGTATTTCCTAGAGTCATTTGGATTTTACGCTTTAATAAAAGGGAAGGCTATCAAACTGGGTATCAAAACTACTAGCTTTTCTCTTTTAGTATTAACTTGTGTTGGACTGGAAGGCATTCCTTGTACAAAGAGCTGCTATGGAAAAATTTTAGGGGGGGAAGGGTGCTGGTGATTTGTGTGGGGTTTTGTTGGGTTGGTTTGGTTTTTTTTTAGTTTTCATTTCTCTTTGTGTACATACCCTTATACCTTTTTAATTATTAATTTAATGCTCAGAGTTCCAGATCAGGGAATTCGCTTTATAAATGTAATAAATATTGTGATAACTTTTTTGAGATAAAGCCTTATAAGGAAAAAATCTCCATAGGATAAGCACTTTGGAATGACTTTTCAAGAACAACTAGAAGTCCAATTTGTAACATATATTTAACCTACAGATGTATATAGCTTACTAAAAAATACCACATTGGGCATACCAGTTGCAAAAGGGAGGTGGGTGATGTATGTGTGTTTTGGAGCTGACTCAACCTGCTGAAATTCTGGACTGTGGTCAAAACCACTACAAAAATGAATAAATAAAAGGTAGATTTCCCATATGGTTTATATCTTGTTTATCACAAATAGATAACAAAACCATGCTTCAAAATGCAAAAGTCTTTTGTATAAACTGCCTGAAACATTTCAACATAAAGCTTTGACCTACAAATAACTAACAGAAGGGATCTTTTCACATACTTAAAATAGAACTAAAAATTCAAAAGATAATTTGGCAGTGGAATAAGCCCCCTGAGAAAAACAAAAATGCAACTGGACACCTTTTTCAAATAGTCTGTATCGTAGGATTCACTTTATTTTTATAGCTACCACCTGGGAGTGCACAAAAGCCCTTTATTAAATACGTAAAAGCATTCAATCATCTTGGTTGGCAAAGAAAGCAGATGCTACAAGAAGGGAGATGTGGGAGAGGTATTTTTTTTTCCCCATTTATGTGAAATGGAGGCTAGTAAGGACATACCGTGAGGGTGGGAAACAGATGTACATATTGCAGTAATATATACAGAAGGTAACAATCGGGTATACTTTCTTTTGACAAGTTAACGTGCAGTACCTCTTAAAGGACTTGAAACGACATCTCTGTTTTAGAAAACTACAGTAAAACACATGACAATGTTTTCTGTACTTTTTCCTAGGGAAGAAAAGAAAGAGGATAATTTTCAGCCTGGCTCCCAGACCATACATTAGCAGTTATGACCCTGGCAGTAGTCTGCAGTACTTCACCCTTCTGTCAGCTGGGGAACAAAACCATTCCATAGGTATCTCTTTTCCACTCAGCATCTATTTGTGATTTCTTACATTGGTAACAGAAGCTGCCCCTATTAGTTTAATTATTATGTAGAATGCCTCTATCCTTTTTTCCTCACTTGGACTTCATTACAATTTTTACATTCACTTCTCCTTTCAGTTCAGAGGAGGGCTAGCACCAAAATATGTCCAAGCACATGCAGCTAAAATTAAAAGAAAATGTTTAAACATAGTAAGAAATTACCCATTTGATTTCTTTCTTTTTCCTGGTTTCATTTGCTCCTGTAGAGCTACCAAGGCCTAGAGTCAAAATTCTGAATTGTTTCCTTAGGTGAAGTGCTGCCCAGACAAAGGGTAAGCTCAAGAATCACTCACCATTAATCTCAGTCTGGTATTTATGAGGGATGTAAGCAGTTGTGCTGATCTGCTGAAGACAGGCAAATTTCAACAAAAGGAAAGACGACAGCTGTCTGCTTACGGTAGCTTCATATTAATTCCACTTTTTTTAACTGATTATCCTAAAATCTGCTTACTCCATTTCACTTCACCTGAGTACCCCAGCATCTTCGTATGTCATTAACATACAGCACAGTAGAGCTGCCCCAGAAAGATTTGTCCAGGGCAGGAGAGAGCAGAGCAGAGGAAGGCATTTGGGAAACAATACAAAACAGCACAGCTGATATTCAAGAAATGTATACACTGGAAAATCTGAGATGAAATAAAATGCAGTTCAGAAGGAAGGAAAAAACAGAGTGGGGATATTCAATCTTTTTTTTTTTTTTTTTCCCCCCAGCTGGGAGGAAGGGATTGAAATGCAAGCCTCGCAGCCAAAATCCATCATTATAAAGGGTCTGCTCACCCCAACACTTTATTTAAGATACAGTGTAACCTAAGAAATATACAATCATCGAGACTGTGATTATGAGACCACACCAGGCCATTTCTCTAACATCCATTCAGGAAACACTGTATTAGATTTTCAGTTTGTCATGAGGATGAACCTTTTCATGCTACATCCATCCCAGGGCTCTGGGGAAATGTAGCCTAATAAAAGGCAGTCAAACCACCTTGCCCACAGCCAGCACCACCAGCCGTTCAACTCACAAAGCCATTAAGCTCCTGATCCCAGTGTACTTGGATTTCCACTAAGGTACTTCTTTGTAATTTTGAAAAATAGCACTTTTTTTTTTTTTTCCTTAAAATTACTAAAAGTCAACATCTTCATTTTTAGTTATAAATTGTGCTATTCCATTATCTCCCCAAAAGTTTTTCCCCACATTTTAACGGATGTGCATGAATGAATGAATGTGAACAAAGGCAAGAATAAGCAACACAGTAAGCAGCTACTGTTCTTTTGTCTACAGTTGTGCCAAGAGTCATACAAGTTTTCACAAAAGAAATCAGCTTTCAGCTGCACTTCATGCTATGTGACTACAAGAAAAAGACTATGTTGCTTCAACATATTTACCACATAAATTTACAATTCAGAATGAGTTAAAGAACACTTGCTCCGACTGAACAAAGTGTTTGACATCATAGGTCAAAGTTGCTTTGCTCATTCCTAGCCTTACAGCGTTAGGTAAATGGACAGACATTGACAAAGAACCCTTACGCTGTCACAGAACAATCAAAACCTGTGACATTATAAATTAAATATTGTATAACTACTATAACTCTACCTATTAACAGCAAAATTATATCAGAATAAGAAACAAACACAAAGCTAAATTCTGATTTTAAAGCTTAGTATCATTATGTTTTTCTAAGATCAATAAATACAACAGTGCAAAATAGTTCAAAGTCTTGGTATAGGTAAGTCAGCTCAAAGATGATGGGCCCATAGCAAACTTTTAAGATACCACAGCTCAACTGCCAGTACAGTGTAGAACATCCTCAAAGTGAGCCCCAAGGCTCATTTCTTCCACAATTTTTACAGACAGTTAATGCTACCTCTGAAGTTATCAACTAGCAGGACTGAAGACAACCTGTTTTATCAAATCCAGTTTGATAGCTGAGAGATTAACTATCATTTCATCCAACTATCATGACATCCTGAGCTGAGTAAGTTTTTTTGGGTTGTGTTTTTGGGTGGTTTTTTGGTTGTGGGTTTTTGTTTTGGGGTTTTTTTTTCCTATTGTCAAAAAAATACTATAATATCCTATTTATCTATATATAAAGAGACTTCAACTGAGAAACCTGACAGCATTCTTCTCATCTGCTAGTTCAGCTTTTAAAATGTATCTTCACCTTTAAACTCTTCAAGCTAAAAAACACAGGTGTACTTGAAGCTCAATCATCCTCCCTGGTGCGGCTCATTTTTAATGAGCCTCTTGTCTTTACGTCTCCCAGAAGACAGACTCCACAAAGCAATCTCAGGTGATGTGAAACCAATGCTTGATGCTTCTCCAAACCCCTGTGTCTTTTTGAGCCTGAAGTCTTCCTGCTAAACCCATATGGGACTGACGGGCCATTTCAGTCAAACCCAATTTCACTTATTTATCACAAGCCCCGACTTAGAAACTCTACTGTGGATTGCTTGTACACACAATCTGTTTCCAGCTTTGAACTTTAAAAAGGATTTAAGCAGTCAATCTCAATATCATTATAAATCCAACGTGCATTACTTGCCTATTGATTGTGAGAAAATAAAAGTTTGAAGCTTGATTTCAGGGCTAATCTTTCCATTTGCTTGATGAGTTCTGCAGTTGTTACAGAACACTTAGTGCATCCTGCTAGATAAGAGCATATTAAGCTTAGATGAGAAATCCAGACTATTTACAACACAATTCTACTTTTAAGTAAAGAACAAAGGCAGCATTAGCTTTGCTAGTCTCGGAGAGGCTTTTCAGCTATACCACAATTAGGAACACACCCCTCCCCCCCCCAAACACTAAACATTTCTGTGTAAAGGATTCCACAACCTTAAAATATTTTCATAAAACTAATAATGTTAAGATGGATTTTATACGTCTTCTGCCCAATATATCAAAAGTCTAGATTTGGGCAGAATATATTGAAATTTATATTCTACTTCATCAACGGATAGAGAAATGAAAAAATAGACAGGACACGTTGCTATTCATTTCATTCCTCATTAGACTATCTTACAAATCATATTTTTCCCTATAAATTTTAAGTGAAATAGTTTATCATCTAATTGAGCTGTTTGTGTTCTGAATTTTAATGTGCACTGAACCATTTGAGAACAAATGCCATAAAAGAATTTTATACATAGAAAGAATTCTAACAGATATTGAGACCCATGAAGCCCCTTCCCTGCCTCCTAATCGAAGAATTCCCCCATCCTTTTTTTTTTTTTCCCCTTTTTTAAATCTACAGGTTTTCTGCTATACATTTCTTCATTTAATCTGGGGGCTTTCCTTCAGGCGAGAAAGGCTGTTACTCATTTTGTTTTGCTTTTTAAAGTTACAGTGTATGTGTTTTCCCGTGCAGCGACTATGAAGTGCTACAGATGCATCCCAAACCATTTAGTCCTATGATACAGCTCTAGCTACTCGATCAATAATTCAGGAAAATATTCATCTCGATTTAGTTACTGCTGTCAGTACAACTCTTTAAGCCTGGATGAAAAGAGAGCAGGACCTCCATCTGGGGGTTTTACCTGTGCTGCTCAATGAATTAACCTGTAGGAGGTGCCACAGTGATGAAGCAGTCAAAAAGCTCCAGCAGGCAACTTCATCACACGGGTAATTAGTTCACTACATCAATAACGCCTCCAGTCGTTAGCAGCGCCAAGGCTGAATCCCAGGTCTGCTTGTTAAATTCAGTCAGCACAACAGGCTTTCACTGTGCTGCAGGTATAAATAACTTTCTATTTTTAAATGTAGTCAGCTACCGCTTTTTTTTTTTTTCCTCATTTTTAGTCATTATCTCTTGCAATATATTATACTTTATTTCATTCATCACATCTATAACCTCCTCCCAGAAGAAGAAATAATTAATTTTTGAAACCCCTGACATTTTCACAAGGTCTGATCAACTAAGAGAGACCTACATTTGAGAGAATTAAAAACACTACTGCTACAACATTGACATGCCCAAGCTTATATGACCCAAGGAGCAAACTCTTGAATCTCCCACATAGCAGATGAGGGCACTATCACTACACTACCCAGATGAAATAATTACTTCCAATTCTTGCCTATAAGAGGATTAAGTCAGTAGTAAATTCACTTAAATGTTGTACTACAACAAAAAGACAAATTGAGGCCACATAGAGCTTCACGCTTTCCAGCCTCGTAGAAACCATTTCAGGTCTGTGTGTGGGTGACTGTAATACCTAAATACTAGCAAATCCAGGTTGATTCAAATTATTTTTTGCTTTCAACTAATTCCTGATCCATGCCTGATGAAAGGGATGTTTTGTCCAGGTCTTAACACTGTGATAAGCATCTCTGATCCTTTGTGAAAAGGGTCTGATACTCCTGGGACACCCATACGTTACTGAATTGGGATGGTCTTGCTCTCCCAGTTGCCAAAATTCATTTCAGGATAGAATAATCTAATAAAAGCTATAAATTGTATGCTTCAAACAGTATAGATTAGGACTGATTTATGACTAGTTAGACTATCTCAGAGGTTTTGGCTTAATTGCTTGAAAGTACCCACTTTTTATTATAGTATTTTAGTAACATTGTATAACCTATTATATACAGTATATATATTTTTACATGTATTTTGATGTATCTTTCATAGTTTACCTTTAATTACTTACAGATAAAACAATAAACAGTTGAGATTTTGGGGCAATTTTCTTCTTATTTAAATGCATCTTACCTGCATCTTACCTAAACATCTTGCATGTTTAAAAACCTTAACAGAAGTGATTTTGGCCATTATTTTTTGAGGTAGCCAATAGGTCTAAAGACTTCAATGGGTGCTAAGAACTGTGTGTCAAGTGTCAGTGCAATCCAAATACAGGGATATTTCAAAAGGATGTGAGATATTCATACATCAGACTGTCATCACCCAGACTAACCCAACGTACAGCACAGACCTCAGGACTTAAAGGAATTAATTCCTGCCTGAACCAGATCATATCTTTTAGTGACATATGCAATCACAGATCTTTAACATTTTAAATCATAGAGATCTCAGAGTTACTGAGCTAACTGCATTCTCTTTAATAACCTATTTGAGCATCATTTCAGGTCCTAGCTATCACCTGTTCACAGGTGGAATTCAATATTTCTCCTATTTGTCACGTCAAATCATGAAGTGCCGTCCCCCATCCTACTCTGAGCCAGCCTGATCTATTCACATCTTGCAGGTCCTCTGCTCCCTTTGGAGCCAAGCATGATAGCTCACAACTGAACAGCTCAGAAAAGCAAAGTATGATTTGTTCAAGTTAAAACATTCTAGAAGAGTTTAACACAGTAAATCAGTGTGTTTTGCATGGTTTGGGTTTGGGTTTTTTTTTCCATAATGTTTAATATTTGTAGTTACATACATATACATATTTTTTCAGCTTCCTTCACAAAATGCCCCCCCCCCTCTCTC
>KL264034.1:21107-34254 GCA_000699545.1 Podiceps cristatus
CCCCCCCCCGCCAATGCTATGCAGAAACACTTCTACTTTGTGCCTAAGTGCAACAGGAATCACAGAACTACATTTAAAATTACGAACTCATTTGAAAACAATAACAGCAACATTTTAGAAATAACATCTGTGCTCAGCACAGCCTCCCAGCAGAAACCCTGGGGGGAAGGGGTGTAATTTTGCCCAACATGTTGCTCCATCTAGCATTTCTAGGGGCACGTCTTAAGCTTCTTCAAGCTAAGCCATACAACGCAAAGGTAAGACTGCCAAATCACACCCATGCAGTTATACCGAACAGTGGCCAAGGATGTGGCCAAAATTTCCAAGCTGATGCCCTGAGTCTGATGGCAGCCACATTCCAACATTTTAAAGAAGAAAGTCTGAAAGTCCTTAAATCTGTCATATTTCACATCCTGTTAAGACAAGCAGAGGCTGAAGATTTAACTCTGCAGTTGGCAACAGTGCTGCAACACGTCAATCCATAAGCTGCAGACCTGGGCTGCGTCCAACAGCCGGTGCAGCCTCTTTATTTATTTTGTTTCTTATTAATGGGGAGAAAGTTTAATTTGGCTAAACTACCATACAAGCAACATACAATAGTTTATTCATCTCATCAAGGCAAGAAAGAAACAGAGGCACCTGACGAACCTAAAGGTTAGAGTCTTAGGACTGCAATAGGATTTATCTCCCCTTGACTTTGGGCACAACTGCCCAAATTAGAACATTGGTTCCCTTAAGGCCCTGGCCCCTCACCATCTAATCCAAAGAACAAGCAGATACCTCTGAAGGACAATTCAGATTTACAGTACTATTGCTTCCAGTTTAGGTTTGGTTGCTATTACTTATGTGTTAGACACACATAATGCTTTATCTATGCAAGCTGTTTTTTCAAACAGCTTTGAAAAATCTCTAGTTCACATTAAATATTTTGTAACAAATGTCAAAACTGTAAATCACAGAACAGTAGCAGTAAGCTGATAGAGAAGATGCAACTTGCTCAATACAATTCTCCAGATCTGTTAAGCCAAAAGTTGTTTAATACAATTTAACTCACCCTGGAGTGCAGTTAAATAATTGTGATGGATGGCAGCTTGTCTTAGTCTTTTCCATTTGTTAAATTATGATAGATGAATTATGCATATTACTGAATTTCAATGCATTCTTTCTGTTCATCACCCCTGTTCCATAAAAACATCCAGTCAATAAATAGTCTAAATCCATCTCCATCAGAACCATACGATGTTCTATAATTATGATAAAGAAGCTGAAGGCCAAGAATGTTTCAGAGTAAGTCCCTTGACATTAAGAGCAACAATGAATGTATGTGTGTAATATAACTAACACTTATTGCTATCTCTTTTTAAATAAAGTAACTGAACCTGTATCTGGTAAAAATGTTTGTTGTTAGTGTTTTATGAGAACTCTGGAGGAGGGAACACTACAATGAATCAAACACCCTAAAAGACATAAGCTTTTTTTTTTAGTAATTAGGTAATATGGTATCGACATATTGAAAATTATGTAAAAACAATTATTTCATAAAAGAAAAACAAGAAAAAACAATTATTTCATAAAAGAAAAACAAGAAATATATTGCTAAATATAATATAATATTTTCTAAGAAAATTTCACTTGAGCAGCCATTTGGTAATTATCTGTCCTTTGACAACACCTGCACAGAGACTCCTAGGATGTAATTTGTCATTTTAACGTATTCCACAAAATCCGAGAGCACTATGCTTCAAAAAAGAAAATCCATACTATCTACTTTTTCAAAAGGTTTTTAATCTTGCAGTAATTGTTGTATGTGACTGCATCTGACTTCTAGCCATTTCAGTATCTACGCTCAACCAGTGTGGCATTTCAGGAGAACGTTTGCTTAATTTGAATTATGTCCTTCAACTGGATTGTTCTTTGTTTAACCACGGATGTACACTATCTTAAGTTCCTCAATCTGGAGGAAATTATCAAGTGAAAATGGCTGATACAAAGGTTTTCTTTAGAAAAAGACAGTGTACGTCTCCATGTGTAACTTTGTATGTATTCGTAAACTACAACTTGAAATGTCTGACAGATGTACTGGAAGATGAACAGAAACCGTTTCTGATTTCAGATGTGCTGACGTGCACCAGGAGAAAGTCTGTGAAACCTATGGAGGTACATCAAGGAAAGACAAATCTACAAGAGAATACAGTCAGGCTTTAAATGTAAGTCCCTCACGACTTACAAAAATGGAAACAAAACCAAGAAAACAAAAGGATTCAGTTTGACAAAGTGCCACACATTTCAAAGATTACAGGGTATTAACTTTAACTGTTGATGAGGTATAATTTAACACAGCTGAAGAACAGCATTATGTATACAATTCACACTACCAGCCTGAGGTACCTTCCACAGTAGGTTTTTGTCAAACACAGATGGAAGAAGGACTCAACCTAGAATGGATAGTTTAAAGGGAAGAAAAAAAAAAAAAAAAGTTACACTTAACTCCACTAGCAAGTTTCTCCATCTTTGACGAAAAGACTTAGGAAAAGTTCAGGAAAGTACAAACATGAGGCAGTAGCTCTATCAAAACTCAGCAATCCAGTTTGACTGACAGGTATACCACTTCACAAACACATCCTGATAGTTACACACACTGCAGCACAAGGAATCTTATTTTAAGTAAACTTTGCAAGAACTAAAATGTGACATTTACAACATTTCTAAGCATTTAAAAAAAAAAAAATCTGGGACAAATTCAATCTGTATTGCCTTCATTTCATCCTAGTTTTCCTTAAATATATTGTCGCAGATTGTTCTTCTGATGTCTCCTATCTTGATACAGACCTAATGCCTAGGTACATCACTGACATTGTAAGTCTGCCAGGAGCTTTCAAAAAGCATTTTTATCTTAAATATGAAGTGTTTTCCTGCTGGTGAAATGGCATTACATCTTGCAGAATTCTTCATTCATCCCCAGTGATACCACCTACTGTGGAAGGTTAGATCTGAATCATCTTCCTTAAAGGGAGCTTGACAGTTCATTTCAGAGGTTCCTTTTTGTCTCCAATTTCTAAGCAGAAAGTAGTGTACATTCAGAAATTTCAAGCAGCTGTGCACCACTGCAAGTGCCACAGAACTAAAATAACATTTCTCTGAATTAGTCTGTCATAGTTTAAAGCATCAAAATTGTTAAGCAATTGTCAAGTGACACTGTAATTACAGAGTGCAGCCAGAGTGATGCTATACTTAAGGCTGAAAGAGCTATTCCTATATAAAACCCCATTTTCAGCTTCTTGCAACTTTCTCAGCACCCTCCCTTTAAGGCATACTTGACATAGGGCAGATAGAAGCACACTTTTGACATGGGACTCCTTCACAGTTTCAATTTTTATTCACTGAACAAGCTCCCGCTCCTTAGAGGGATTAATATTCAAACAGCAGAAAGAAGAAATTGCTATACATAATACTTAGAGAAAAACAATTAACTAAAATCATACATCCCTGTCCCTCCAGGTCCTACCTGGCTGACAAAAGCTATGCATGTAGTTGAAAGCAGGTTACAATAGCAGTGCAGACACTTTGAAATCTTCAAAAACCTCAGTTAGGTGTAGTACAATTTGGAGAAGATTCTAACGTGAAAACCACTTGTTATTTGTTTTATCTATTTAGCTGTCGCCCAATCCCGGACCACCTAAACTCAAAGAGTGACAGAAGTTCAATCCTCTTGTTCCCTAGAGCTAAGGCTACAGTGAGCCCAAACAGGCTGTATGAAATAATTGCATTTGACTCCTTGCAGCAGTCTGGTTATTTTTGAAAGCTCAGCTGAACGACGATTTATGAGTTCAGCCCTGCCACTCTTTCTCCACCAGTCTAACTTGTGCCAGATGCTATCATCCCTACTGAGATCCAGAAGTGAGGTATTTTTAAACTGCAGACTCCCAAGATGTTATTTCTAACAGAGACCATGCCCAGCATACACCCCAGGGAAGGACCACCATGCAACACTGCCCTGGATACCTTTCGAAAAGCAGCAGAAGAGGCTTGCCCTGATCATCTTTTTAAACCAATAGATTAGAATTCAGTTTACTGGCCAACATAAACCCTAAATTCTCTCGAGGGAAGACATTCTCTAATGTTCTTGTTAAAATGTACTACTGTGCAGAAAAGTATACAAGACTCACCCATCCAAAGAGGAGACAGAAGGATTGCTGACGACACTACAGTCTCATGATGAAAGAAATTTATCCTGAATGTGAACAACTTTAAGCTACTACACAGTACAAGACAATAGAAAAGCCATAACCAGAAAGAGAGGAAGCAAACAACAGCATTAAAGAGCAAGACTGCCAGGAAGATGCATATGCCAGGAAACCCACTGAAAGCTTTTGGGGATTAAATTGTCTTCAGCGTTTCCCTGCTGGTTAGATCTAAGCAGGCTTGGCAAGGTGAGGTAGCGAAGCTGCCTGCCGACTCTGCCCACCACCCTGAAACGCCTGGCTTTCTCCTTATCCCACAGAGAATGCCTCAAATGTGTTAGGAAGACCCTGCATGTCCCACAACAGTCCAGCATTTCACTGAAATACCTGAAAAGCTCCACGGTACGATACTTAAGCTCTTTTAAGTATTTTTATTGGATTTGGATCTAACACCTGTGGTAACAGTCAAGACAAAGACTAAACAACATTTATCTCTCCCTTTTTACACCAGCCTTCAGTAGAGGATTACAGAGAGCAAGTCTTTCTTTTTCTTTCTCCTGACCTTTTCATCACTTCTTATTATTCAATAACTTCTCACGGTTCTGTAGCTTCTTGTGTAGTAGTCATCTTCAGTAATGACCAGTCAATAAGCAAATGATGTCCATTTAAGCATATTAAAATTATTCCTAGAATATATGATAACCGTTTCCTTGCCAAGACTGACTTTTTAGGTGTCAGGGTTGATTGAAGAACAGAAGGACAGAAAAATCGTCCACTGTTCTTTCCATCCTACCGTATCTACATAGTATTTAATCTAACAGACATGTCATTTTCTCACACAACACATGTGCAAGATCATGAATACGTAGGTTTTTGTTATCCAGCTGCCACATTTCACCAGGCATAGTTACTGAGATCAGTCCTTGGATGGCACATTACAAGTGAATGTACTGAATTTTCACCAAGATAAAAATAGTAAATTCTCTTGGATTTAGTTAGTTAGTTAGTCAGGGTGTGAACAATATTTCTTCCTTATTCCTAACCAAAGCAGACTGCAACTACCCTTAACTCCCGTAACTGAGGTCCCCAAATATCAAAGAATTAGCCTATCTGTTCTGAAGAACAGGAGAGGGAGAAATGGAAAGATGTCTTATAAAAATAAATAAATTAATAAGTTAAAAGGGAAATCCTTTGGCAACTCTGGCATACTGGAAGTGAGAGACAGTGATCTTAATAAGCAAGTTCATTTCAAGACCACTAAATAGCAGAACTCTTGCTAGACCTCAGATGCCAATTACTTAAAACAGTACTGGATTTAAAAATCAAAATAAAGATAAGTCCTCGAGTCCTTCCTTTCTTTGAAGGAAAATTAAGAATGCAACAGCAGATCAAAAGAGCCAAGCATGGAAAACAATTATTCAGCAATTGTTCAAACAGTATTTTTTCTCAGAAATTGTGAGAGAAATACAGGAATTTGTGAAACATGCCACATAGCCTGAAGAAGTGCTAAATCATAATTAATAACAATAAATAATTTTTATTCTTTCTAATAGTTTTGTTTTTCTCCAGCTTCCAATCACATAGCATTAGATAAGTTTAAGTAGCTTTGAAACAGAGCTCTTGAAAGAAGAGGATACAGGTGAAATAAAACCAACAAGTACTTGTTCCATCTGCAATGACCAGTCACTGAAATGCACGAACATCAACTAACCTCTCCGTTACTTTAAACTTGAACCAAAACTCAAATTAACATACTATCAAAATGTATTATGTGAATTTTACTAAAACTTAATAAAATGCTGCCTCCTTTGTATGTACAGTCAACATGAAATTTTTCCTTCCTCCCAAAAGCAGAAGACATAAGAATTAATTTCATCCCATTGTGAATAATCTAGGCCTATTTCAATTCTTATTACATTTCACTGCAATAATTTATAGGCAGAACACCTGCTGTGACAAACACTAGGCCAGAATTTTTCAGGAAAATGATGGAAAGAGCACTTGAAGTAAATAACATAAAATGTTTTCACCAAATAAAAAATGTATTCCCCAGTAAATTCTTCAAAAGAAAGCCTGATTATAACTGGAAATGCTTCAGCACAGGTTAATTTAATATAAAGAAACTGGAGGCCAATTTGTTTTACAAATACTGCTAGCTATGTTTCACATAAGTCACTGTCATAAAAGATGTATCAAGTTTAGCCTGGAAAGTTATACCTTCTCTTAGTTCAGTTACTTTTTTTCCCCACAAAATCATGTAGAAATACCTACGATGCAGACAGATAGGTGTAGAACTTTTACACATGTTCCTGAGAGAGGCAGTTAGAAAGTCAGAATCAATCTTTCCGACGATGAATATCCAAAAGGTGAGAAACACAGACTCTCCTCCACGCCTGTTGTCAATGGATGACAGCAAGAACAATGCAGGAAGAGGCATTTACAGTCCTCCTGCATACAGACATTTCCCTAGTAATTAAGTCACTGGAGATTAACTACAAAACACAGGGTTTCCGTACAAGAATAATCTACGATCTGATGTTTAAAAAAATACCGGACTTCACCCACACCAAGATCCTTCTGAGACAACTTTACACTTTTTCTGGTTTTAAAGCATAAAACAAATACAGGTATTTGCAGCTTATTCGGTGACAACAATTGGACATTACTGCTAATTTCAATCTAATTAATAAAAATATAATCTACACATTATATTTAAAATAACTACAACTGCTTGAATAGCTTAAAGATTTGTCTTGAATAAAGATCAGTATACTGAGATAAATGTTACTTTTTTTTAATTGAACGTTTTTAATAGCAATCAAGCTTTTAAGGAAATTTGTCAAACATTATAAAATTAATTTTGGATCAACCACTAATGAAGTTTGGATATAACTTGACCAGACCTTCAGCCTTCAAAACTAAAAATGCAACACTCAGTTAATACATCTTTTTCATTGTAACAATGTTATTTATTCCTCCTGTCTTGGCAATTTGCAAAAGGTCAGCTTGTTATACACTAAGGAAAGAATTCTTAGACCGTAAAATAATGAAGTGAGTTACATGACATTCCTTATCATCCTTGAAATTATTCCCACTAAGAAAGTTTTGCGGAAAAACATTAAATTGCAAGATTTTTATAACTACAGCTCCACTTAGCCTTTCAAATATATTATGAGAAGCAGGTGGAAAATAACTTGTTACATCCAAAAGGCAAAGCAGTGACAGAAAGGAATTGTTTTTAAAAAATTCTTAATGCTCCCTGTGCACTACAGAACATCAGAAATCCATTCTTTGACGACGCTGTAATGAAAGAAAGTTGCTCTGGTAATATATACAAAGCCCCAGATAAAAGCTTACAGGATTAAAGGATTACATGAAGGTTATTAAAGGGCTTGGGAAGGGAGGGAGGAGGAGGCACGCTCTTTTAAATAACGATCATCATCCCGTTTGGAAACGTAAGTGATAAGTTTGTTTTTAGGTTGCATTTTCACTCTTGTAATAAATGCTCTATTTACTTGCTTTTGAGCAAAACCAAACTAGTAATATATAAGGAAATAAGTGCTTAGCTTGATCTTCAAATGCAGAGGAAAGATTTGTTTGCAACATAAATCTGTTGCACTCACATTGCTTCATTAAATAGAGGCTTCAGTTCTGAACTGGCACATTATATATTGCATTTTTATCCATAACACTGTCAAGCACCATATTTTCAGTATTTCTTCCTATGGAAAAACAGATCTAAGTGAAAAATTGGCATATCAGTGTAATGAATTACACTATTTATTTCTTCTAAAATAAATGACTATTGTTAATTTACTTATTTCATCCATATACATTATGCATGAGTTTCACAAAGTTTACAGTTGACCAAGATTAAATCCACTGTGGCCTCTTATTTTCACTTACTGTTGAAAGTAAATGCAACTCATCATTTCAGCAAACATTTTTTTAAAAAAAAAAAAAAAAAAAATGAGTTTTCTCATACATCTCAAATCATAAGGTTTCAGCTCATGCCCAAAAGAAAATTCCAAAATTAAGAATATATAACTGCCTCCCAAGCAGGAAATCATCAATATGATTTGGAGTTACTACAATTACTTACGAACACTGGTTGCACCGTACCCACTATGGGTTTATTGACTTTCAGCTTAGTTAAACTGACTTTACTAAATATAAAATACTAACCTCAGACATCTAAGGAATTAGACTAATGGGCTATTACTTTCTTCTAATACAGCTGTACATTTTACAATTAAAGCTTCCTTAAGCATTATCCGATTTCCTAAAACTATAAGGAAAAAAAATAAAATGAAACCTTCTTTGATTCTAAACAAAATACTGATGTTCCCAAGTGTACCGGGTATAGCTGATATACAAAGAAATGAGTAAAGTAACTAGAACAGCACTCGAGCTCTTTGCAGATATAACAGAATACATGACAACACCTTGGGGACTCATTTGTTCGTAATAATTAAGCATGTATCAAAACTCTTGGTGAGGGCAGATCTATAAACAAGTATTTACCATAGCTATCTAAGAAAAACAGGACAGCCTGTCTATTCTGCAACCTGCAACTACTAGTAACTTTTGAGGCAACACATAGGATTAAGTTCAAATATTTGGTCTGTATTCAGTAAGTGCATTTCATTTTACACATATCAAGTTATCCTATTAATACATTATGCAGGTCATTGAAAAATAAATTGAGATAATTTTATCACTTTCCATAAGCAAGTTATTTTGCAAGTTCACATGAGCAAACATTTTACATTAAAGTATTTTTTCTACATCTCTTAGTACGTATCGTAGTAACTACCGAAACTGGTACAGGAACTAGTTGAACACTTTGTGACCAGCTGTTTTTTTCAAACTTTTAAACTAATACATGTGAAATACATTCACAAATTATGTAATAACTGAAATGATCCAGACATCAAGAACATAGGTGTGTCTTCAATGTCCTAGTTAAGAGACATTTGGCATCAACATTTTAAGTCTTTTTGCCAATCACTGAGTCATCAAATGGACAATAAGGGGGGGAAAAGGCCAGAAAATGAATATGCATGACAATAATGAGATGTATAAAGCCAGATAAGACAAAAACTTTATAACCAATACTGAGAGAACATGGGAACATTATTAAAATATCAATTTTATCCCTCCAATACTTTTAACTTTTAACCTATTCTAATACACCTGTAGAGATATTGCTAAGTAACCATGGATGGATACAGAGGATTTATGACAATAATCATGTTAACATTATTGGGTGTTACTAGTGTAAATCATCACCAGAAAAAACACAATATAAAATTGCCAATATAAACAACATGTACACACTTTTGCTTGCATTTGTTATACCTGAATCCACTATTAAAGCCTTGTGTTGCACAGAGGTTGCACAAAATCCCATCCGTTACTGGATCTCTCACGTAGAAAATATTAAAAAGGTGGTAGGAAATTTTCAAGTGCATGGAACATGACTTCTCAGTTTCCACCTCAACATTTTCCATGTACCTTACATTCACAGAAATAAGTGATAGGCTTTATGCCCATTAAAACTAACAAACACTCATAGGTCATTGCTCCCCGTTCTGCTGGTAGGGAGAGACTATGAGAAAACGCACATGAAGAGACACAGACAAGTCACACTTCTTCCAAACCTTCCCGGCGGGCTCCTGGGAGGAGAATCAGTAGCAAGACCCTCCATATTCCAAAACTGCCTTCTACAGTACACAGTAGTGGAGCTTAAGAGTGATCTGATAAAAGGGCACAAAATCGAACCTCTCATTCTGCAACAACACACTGCCTTGGACCTTTTCTCTGCTGAGGAGCCCCACATTTCATTTAACCCTATTCTTCACTGCAAGCTCAAGTAACCTGTAACCCAAGGATTTTGCCAAAATCTCCTATAGATAGATAGTACTCATTACCTTGGAAAGGTCTGAGATGGAGCTTCTTTGAGTAGTTTACTCAAACACATACCTACAACAGGTGCATTCATAAATTACCCTTCTTGCATTTTCTACCTTTTACTTGTGGTACACTCCCAACTTGCTCTAGTTATAAAGCTTCATACATATGGATAATGCTCCTTTGTATGTGCTAATGATCCTGGCAGGTTTCCCTTCAATAAACCACTCCAGATGTTAGTCTCAGTAATTATGTCTGACATCTCTCAGCTTTGGTAATGAAATACTGCTGATACAATTCCTTGTTTGTATTTCTATGGATCATCTTCAGACATAAAAACTACAGAGTTAAAACAGCCGCATCAACGGGCACAGAATGAAAATCTGCTAAAATGAATATACAGCAATTGCATGATTAGCATAAACAGGATAAATATGGAAACACAAGAATCCATGAGAAAACTATCAGTCACAGTATATTTCACTCTTCTTAATAAAGATGCCCTTTCAAATACTATACATACACATGTATGACTATGAAAAATACAAAATTACCAATGTTATCAATATCATGTAACACTGTATAAGATATAACCTCTTTCTTGCTTCAAAACTCAACTTCACACAATAGGCCTATTGCCAACAAGGTAGGAGAAGAAAGATGCACATGGAATTACTAACCTGAGAAGTTAAGATTCAATACTTATTTTATGTATGACTATCACATCAAGTAAACTGAATATTAAAAGTTCTTAGTAAAAAAATGTGGTTAAATAATATGCATCCAAAAAACTTGATTTTTGCAGATGTGATCTTAGGGAATGCAGATTCTGGATGGTGTAACATGTGTACAGCTTTACACTGATAAATAAGCCTGCTCAAGAAGTCGTCATTGGCTCCTACTACTCACTTGGGGTTTTTAAATTATCATGTTAAATGTCAACACTAACAATAAAAGTGATTAAATCAGTACACAACTACTGCTGACGCCTGAAATTTCAAATATTAGTAGTGCTGTCAATGTTGGATGGGAATTTAAGCAGGAACTGATTTTGTATTAAAAATAAATGTTTCTTACAGTCTTAAGCTGTGATAGGTGTCATGCCAGTATTTCTGCCAAAGTTATTTTATTTCTGATACATTATCAAATAGTGTTGACAAGTTCTTCATAATAATAGCTTTCCCATATATTATACAAAATATTAGATATATTACGCAAACATATTAATTACTACGACTATATAGCAACATTAAACTCCATTACTAAGAGGCAGCTTTTAGGACCTATCCATCAGTACAAACCGTTTTTCATTTTTTAAAAAAGTAAGAATAACATAAGTGTCACTTTAACTACTGACTTCTAAAGGACTGAAATTAAGCCAAAGCCACTTAGATCAATAGGAACTTAAGTGACTGCTAACTTGAAGTCTTCTTAATTGAAAGTCAGGAAGCCACTCATATTGACTGTAATGTGCAATGCCACCATCTTCATTACATAAAACTAAAGCTTCAGCACATGCAGAAATGAAAGAACTTCGCCACAGGCTACGTAAAGTACGTGAAATGGGCTGTTTTGCGAATAGTATTATGACTGTTCATATTGTTACACTGCAACTTAACACCATAAATGAGAATCTTTTATCAAAACACACAATTGCAATAACGATGTCCCATCATTGAACATTTTCTTTATATAAGCATGAGCAAATGTTTTGAACAGGACTACGTAGACATACGTACAGGTGCCCATCCCATGGCAAAAAAAACCCCAAGAGACTCTTACAAAAGCACATCCAGTATGTTTTTGTAAACTCAAGGTCATCCAAAACAGTTAATGGTTTTGAATTTCTCTAAGTATTTTTATGCATTTAAGTCAGCAAAATGTTTACCTAACTACAACATTCAGTTAATGATCAAACAGGAAAACCAGAACTAACTGGCCACCCATGACAAAATCTCATTACTATAGTTTACTTATGAAGCAATAATTATGTTTTCTAATAAATAAGGAAGTATACGTTTCAAAGGGATTCATGTATTACAAAAATCACTTTAATATCTCAGAGGAATGCACTAGGGCTTGCCCCGTCAAATGAGAGAAGAAAGGTGAAAAGAAGTCAGAGGATCATTATCTGCAATTCTGAACATATCAGTTTGCTCATCACATGAACTCTGTTAACAAGAACCACAGCATTTGAGTGAAAGAAGTGAATCGGTGCCAGTGCTGTCATTCATAACACAGAATATGAAATGTCCTGATAAGGTGATTTTATTTAACCTGGACTGTGCTAATAACTTGGCAGGTTATTTTTCTCCCAGTAAGTTGAAAGGATACAAAAGAAAAAGACTAAGAAAAGCTCAAAAGACTCGGAAGGGAACCATTTCAGTGGAACATGAACAGCATATTTTAGAAGGGGGGACATTAGTAGAAATATACCAAATGATACAGAAAGTTCAAGTAGGTAGGTGTTACAGACACTGTAGATTTCAAGACACCACTGCTATAACTGACTCTAAACAGAGAATCACCAAGCTCGGAAATACAAAAATCATGCTGCATATGTAAGCCAAAATTTTAATTGTGCAGAGTCATTAAACTCCCTGTGTTTTCTTCTAGAAAAGTCTGGTTGAAGCCTAGAACCAGTCAGTAGGAAAGAGCTGACACTGGGGATTATAGTCTGCACGAGTACCTCTGACCTCACAAAGGGAGTCAGCTCCTCACAGCCAGAGCAGAAAGCCCAGCCCAGCACTGGTAAGGACTTCTGTAAGTCTCAGGTGAATGATTCCATGACCTAGGTCAAAGCCAACATGTTGGTAAATGAAATTCAAACTTTTTCCCTTTGTCCACACAATTCTCATGACCCATCTTGAAGATATACCATGGAGAGGGATAAATTGAATCTCTCAGAAGAAGCAGTGCAAAATGACGTATCAGAGGCAGGGACAGAGCTTTATCTTCTCATAGCCTAGGCCACTGACCTGTAATTTGAAATATTCCCACCACACAAAATAAAAATGTTAAATCTTATGTGTTGACTATATGAAAAGGAGAGG
>JMFS01037692.1:0-11000 GCA_000699545.1 Podiceps cristatus
ATAATGGCACTCAAGATGATGTACTCCATGAAGTGGGCCTAGAGGCTATTTTCTGGGCTGTGGAGACTGCATTGCACGAAGAAAGCTTTCCTGCGTGTAACAGATTGAGGCCCCTGGTCAATGTTAGCTGTATTTGACTCTACAAGCAGAAGACACTAAGGGCAAGTGCACAAGTACTTTTAAAAAACCCTTCATGTATCCTCAGTTCTGGGGAATTTTAGGTTTTTATTACTAATAAGTTACTAATAATACTACTAATAACAGGTTAGTTATAATAGGTTACTAATAATAGGTTAGGTTACAAACACGTAAATTAGGTTTCTCTCCCATTTATAGCTAAGTCCACCAATCCTTTCTCTGGAAAATCTTGCCCAGGGGAGTTGAGGCAGAACCCAACTGATTCTCTCACAGTACAGTTCAGTCACTGACAGGGAAAAGATGACAATCTTGTATTACCACCTCTTTACACTATGAGGAAAAAAAAAAAAAATCATAGAAAGTCTTCATTAAAGCTGTGGCTCTGGATCTGTAGGTAACCTTGAAATTCTCAAAGCCCGTTTAAATATTTTGTAATCATTTACATAATGATGTGGTCAGCCATGGCTTAGTGGTAAAACCTTAGCAACTCAGCGGTAATGCTTGGTAAACTAATTTTGTTCGCACATCCATTTATTTGTTTCTGTCCTCAGTACTACACTAGCAGGAAAATGATTTAAATCCTATGGAAATGCCAATTTATTCCTAATAGCAGCTGTAAAATATCTTAATAAGTATTGCCAAGTATTAGGAAGTCTTAGTCATTACTGAGAATAACTTTATGTGACCTATGATTGCAACTTTTAATT
Source organism: Podiceps cristatus (assembly GCA_000699545.1). NCBI lineage: Eukaryota > Metazoa > Chordata > Aves > Podicipediformes > Podicipedidae > Podiceps > Podiceps cristatus. Next base: position 846 of record JMFS01037692.1, read on the forward strand.
AAAGTCTCTCCTTATTAGCAACACTATCTTGCACCATATCTCTTCCAATATATTATTTTAATGACTTGTATGAATCATGTTATGTACATTTATTAGAGGTAAAACTAGTAAGGACCAATATAATGTTCTAATCAAAACAGTTTTCCTCAGCTGACTTTCTCCTTTTGTTCAAGTCCAGGGTCAGTTTAATTCACTTTCTTAATTCATCTCTTTTTCCTGTCATGACTGAAAAGTTACATTCTATCATAAAATATCTGATCAACTTTCCATATTATGCCTTGAAACCTTGTTTAGTATTTCTTAGGACTATTTTGTGCCACAATTTTCTGCATTTTATCAGCTACATATTTTTACATAAAAATACTTAATGGTTTATGTAGTAGTGGAAAGCTCAGTAACCTTTTTCTCCAAGGGAAACATTTACTGATATTATCTTCCAAAACATTAATTGATAAAATTTACCACAATAATGTACTGTTGAAAACTGATCAGTTACAAAACTAGTATCATATTTAATCTAAGCAATAATAGTTTAAGTTTGTAACACTGGTAATAATTATAGTTAAAAACTATCTTTTTTTCCTACAAAAAAAGCTCAGCAATACATATTTTCTTTTATAATTAATAGCATGTTGCCTAGTTTTTCACAGTGAAAGGAGATGTTAGTGATAATTTGATCCCTCATGTGTGTGCATGGAACATAAATTTTGTGCACACTACACATCATATCAAATTCTAAGCCAAACTGGGACGCCTCTGCTGATTTCAGCCAACATCATGCACATTGTTCTGCACTCAACCCTATCATTTAATATTGTCTTAAAATGCTACTTTAAAAATAAATTGGCGTATACTTGGTTATTTTATTCAGGGTACTTATAATAAATTGGACCCTTTTCTCTGTTAATTAATTGCTTCTTTCTTGAAATTATTTTTGTTTTGGTTTGGTTTTTTTTTTTTTTTTTCATTTCAAAAGGTACTTTAAAAAATTAATTTGGTCTACCTGGATATGTTTTTGGGAGCAGATTATTTTGTTATTGATAGTATAGAAAGTCAAATTTTAAGAGTTTTTCTCAATAGGAACTTAACCTTTTGGTGTAAATTCCATGTCTTTGTCAGGCTAAGCAAATAAACTCTAAGTTCAATTTTAGAACTTCTTCATGCCCAGAATTTAAACAAGATTTCTTTTTTTTTTTTTTTTTAAAACTAATTATTCTCTTATTTCAAGTAATAATATACCAGTACATACCACAGTGCCAGTTAAATAGGTCAGAAGTACTGCATAATTAATGAAAGAGGATGTTTGGAATTTATTCGACTTACCAAAAATACTGATCCATGTGTACAACCCTTTAAAAAAACCCAAATACATACAATTGGAATGAAATTCTTTAAAAAAACCCACCACCACCAACAACAACGAAAAAACCCTAAAATATTTTCATTTCCTCTGTATGAAGCCCCCCAAAAAACTTTTTACACTGGACAATGATCTGAAACAGGCAAGATCTGCAGAATGATGTAATCTGTCATTATAATAATGGCTACAGTAGGGAAAAAAGAACAAGCTCTTGAACAGATAAAGGAATGGTCTGTTTGACCGGAAGGTTGCCTGTTCCCAGCTCCAGAAGTATTTTCTATTAGATGAACTGATACTATCTCTCTCTCAAACATTGCTCACAAATATCCCTAACCCATCATGGTTAGAGCAATGTCATGACACGAACAAAAACTGCTATAAAAGAAAACACCCTAATCCTTACAAAAGACTCAGATATTGAGTGCATGCAGTGAGAAATCTTCGCTATGAGATGCTTCCAACCTGTTGAATGGTTCTGCTTCATGTATTTAAATTCCTTCTATTAAGCATCTGTTGTTAAGAGTCAATTAACTTTCTATCTCTTGTCCAATTTTATATCATGCCCAGTCTCCACTTGTCATCTTTTATAACACTAATATTTTCAAGCAACATCTGGATAACAGAAAAATAATAACAACATTAATATCTGTGACAGCAATTTTCAACACGGGTGCCTTATACTGGATGTTGCAGTCTCTGGGTGCACAGGCTGCACTGGGGCACCAGGGAAACATTTGATTAAGAGAAAGTGACAAGGAGCCGCCTCACCTGGCAATCTTCAGGGGCTTTCAAATCAGGGTCACCAAGATGCAAGGCATCAGGTCTGTGATGTGCTTTGTATTCTTTCATAGAGCAAACTTTTATTTTTATATCCTTATGCTTAATCAGATATGATAGAGTTTGAAGTTAATATCAAAATTAATTGAACAAGTACTTTAAGCTGTTTAGCCACTGCCAAACCCTAGAATCAGTTGAGATATGTTGATCTAACCCAAACCTTTTATTTTATCCTGTTCATAGTCTCCTAAAACAAACACAAACAAAACTCTGAAGTACTTCTTTCCTGAGATCTGTGCTGAAGAACCACCACTCACACAGGGCATTAGATGATGTAATTCATACATCAGTCGGTGTCCTAAGACTATTGCTGAAATGGATATTGAAAATTCTATTTAAAAAAAAAAAAAATGGCAAAGGAAGAAAGCACAAAACCCTCTTTACTCAGGTTATACTGTAAAGAAACTCAGGACAATCAGTTCTTTCTCAGTGCTTTAAGTAGTGGTAAGCACTAAAATTGAGCTCAAAAATTAAAAAAACCAACCAACCAAACAAACAAAAAAACAAAAAAAACCCCAACTATTTGAATCTCACATACGGTGAGAATTTAAGTAAATAGAGACAGGGAAAAAAAAATATTTACAGAAGGAACACCCCCAAATATATAGACTCCTAATACATCTGGGTAATGTCCAGAGTCAGAATAAGACTCGGATTTGCATACTTTAATTCTGATTAAAAAGGTTTAAAGCATTCCATTTATTGTAACTTGCGCCTTAACACATTACTGTAAAAATGAGTTAAAAGAAAATTCTAAGATAGCCTTCAAATTGTAGCCTAAGATGGCATCCTGTTGAAGTCTAATGATACAGTAAAACATTTAAAAGTAATGTCTCAAGAAAAAGGAAGACTCAGCAATTCAAGAAGAAAGAGGTGCCTCATTGAAAGAAATTGAACTTTCTTTCCGAGAGGAAAATGTCGTATAATAAACACAAGGGATTTGAATGAACAAGGTTGAAAATGGGAGCAAGGGCAGAATCCATTCTGACTACTTTTGAACACAGATAAACTGTAAAACCCTGACAAATTCCTTCTTTCAGATTACTTTGTCACATTTGCAAAGGCAACAAAAATAAAGTAAATGTAAAAGCAGAGGTAACTTCACAGCATCGAAAAAAATTGAGGACTTCAACTGTAGGATGGAAACTTCTGAGGCTAAAGAAATGGCACAGGGAATATAGAAAAGGTATTTCAGATCACCTGAGGTTCATGTACTGCCTGCGGCTAAACGAGCACAAACAGGATCTGTATTTTGCCTCATTCCAAACTGGTATATATCACTTGGAGCTTCCTTGTCTTGTAATCCTCTCCGGGCCTCAATAAGCCTTATGGAGCAGTGTGAAGAGAGAAAATAAATTTGCTCTTGTGAGAGATTTGAACGATGTGAAAGATTTGTGAGAAATTTAATACAAATGAGAAGAGTGGACAGAGCATAAGCATCAGTTTACTGAGATGTTAAAAGAGATTTTAATTTCCATCCCTTCCATGACCTCCAGAATGGGAGCTAGTGTCAAACAGGTTTTTGTCACATAGTGGCATGGACCTCTTTGTGGTCAGATCAAGTAGAGACTGATCCTGGTAAACTTGATCGGTTCAGGACCATCACCAACATAAAACTATAGTGTAAAAACATGACTGTGTTAGAAATGACTCCCTAAAGATCGAAACAAGTGATACAGGTATTCATGTCATCGGGGATTTAACAGCAGGGCCATAATTCAAGCCCTAGGCTGAATGCTTGTCTACAGATCTAAAATCACTGCACATTCTACTTGTGTTTCAGGATTAAGAAAAATTATGTTAATACCATCATAGATTTAGTGTCCTGGCACAACTACATGTGTAAGTACCTGCAAACATAAGAAGCAATTTAGGAAATGTATTTGTCTTCTTTACAACAGAAATGTAAGTAATGAGTTGACTGTGATTCATCTGAACTCTTACATCCAGAACAACAGTAAGTGAAAAAAGTTTATTTTGCCATATTTCTTACCAGGAAAATAAGACCTACAGATGATACTTTATCTACAGAGGATAGTGTGATTATTTGGTGAACAACTTTTGAGAAAACACAGTTCAGAGGATGAATTACTGGAGAGAAAATGCATACGCTCTTCTTGTATTTTAAAGTGCTTAATAAGTTCTGTTGCATGTTCAGTTATTGTGCCTTCATACTCATGCAAGGGCACCTGGACTGTACATTTTTTTTTTTGCTAGTTCTTTCTATTTCTGTTCTGTACTTTGAACATTGCTGCAGTTGATCAGCCTATTGCCCTTGTAGCTTCAGCGGCTATGTGTCATCATATTGAACAGATGAGTTATCCTTCCTCAGATGCTAAGGAAAAATCCGCATTTTTGGAGTTAAGGTCAGTGTCTTTTACCTTGCACCAAACTATGTTGTGCACGCACAAACAGATCTCCTTGTTCTCTGCAGGAAGAACAGTTTTAGAAAATGCTTGACATGAAATATCAGTGTAAGAGGATTATATGTCTTCCATTCAATGCAAGCTGAGAAAAAAAGGAGGAAAAAACCCACAACACAGAATTTTATTTTGCCAAAAAGAGGAGCACAAGGAAATGGATTTTCAGAGTGACTGGATTAAAACACTGATATCATTGTCATGAGGAGATGATCAGAATTTTCTCACACAGTACCTTTGAACCTTGGTTTTTGAACAATGCTACCAAGTCAATAGAAGACAGCAGAAATTGTAAAGCGGGAATGAACATTTATCAAGTGTAGCACACAGTACTTAGCAGTACAAATGTATAACCCACATATTTGTAATGTAACATCAGCAGTGGTAATTTTCATTTCAAGAAACATGAAAATAGTAAGTTTTATACATACAGAGAAGGAGGAATACATAAAATTTTAAAAAAATGGAAATGAGGCTATGAGGTGGCATAGCATCTTTCCCTGTGATATGTGCACTGGCCACACTGAATCCCTTCTGGAAAACTGCTGAGAGACTTTGGAAAAGGGTGGACCAAGTGTACAGAGGAGTGGAAAAGAAAAAAAAAAAAATGGCAAAAGGGAAGGATCTCTTCTTTCTTGTCTGAAGAACTTGTTGTCTTCACTTGCAATGGTGAAAAGCTTTCATTAGCTTTTTTTTTTTTTTTAAAATAATAATTTCTTTGGCAAGGCAAAACAATTTCATGGCCTCTGATGTAGTCCTATGTATATCACTCTGCTAATAATTTATTCCACAGGGAACTAAAAATAACTTTCATTTTTAACTAACTTTCCCAAGGTTACCAAGCAACACATCTTCAGTAATAATTAAAAAAAAAAAAAAAAAAAAAGGGCAAATCAAAACATTTTTAATACATAATTTGAATGGATAATGTTGACCTTTTTATATTGTCAAGTGCACTGTTGGAAGTAATTCAGTGTTGTCACCAGTCATTTTGAAGCTTCATATTTTCATGCATTATCATTTGCAAAAATGAATGATTATTCTATACAATTGTGATTTTTTTTTCCTAAAAGCTTCTTTTGAAAATGCTCCATATGATCACAGTTTCTAAAGTGCAGTTCTCCTAAGAGCTGTCAAGAGATGAGGTTTTAAATATAATGTTATAAAGAACATAAATGTATCCAAATCTGAGGAAAAAATATCACATTTAAAATCCTAAAATGATTTTTTTAAACATAAGCATATCATATACAAAAACCTATGAGCTTAAAATATTCATTAGATTATCTTTTAAACATTAATGATATATTCCACTGAAATGATCCCTGAAATACTCACTCCCTGAAATTCACAGAATCTACAGAAGACATAAGGAAAATAATATCCAAGAAAATGTGATTTGCTGTTCAAAAAAAAAAAAAAAAAATAAGAGTACATAAGAATGTATAGCTGAAGAGTCATTTGCCCCAGTAAATAACATTTAGAAGAGGATATCTCACTCTTCATCACGGTAAACCTTAGTGTCTCAGCCGCCCAGCCAGGCATACCTTGCTCTGAGAGATGTCACCTAATACGGAGTATGTAGTTCTAATGCAGGAAAGGTAATAGCTGTCTTTAACTTATTCACAAGACAATGAGCTTTCCATTTCCCCAAAGTACACTTCAGAGTCTTTTAAAAAATTCCTTCAGCCAAGTAGAATAAAAAAGAGGGGTAGGAGAATGTTGAAACTACAAACACCCATGAGAGGTGGCTACAGGAACATGCCTGTCACTTTCCAATTACTGAAAGCAGGCATAGATCCCCAAACAGCTGAGCCTTCCCACTCTAGCTACCCTCACACTGGTGGATCAAACATGATAACCCCCTGTCATTACTGCACAACCCTCTTTCAGTAAATTCAAACCTGTATCATTTAATACTGAAAGCCCATAAACCTCAGCCCAGCGTGCCCTAAATCCTTTCACCAGCAAAGACATCCATACTCACCTTGGAAGTCACCAAAAGAAAAGAAAGAGCACTCCAGTTAGATTTTACTTTTTACACATGAACACCTTACTACCAAGTAACTTAGGAGTAGTTCACTGAGCTCATCCCTCTCCTCAGGGGGTCCAGCCTCAGGAGTGAGCATGTCACCACAGGAGAAGAGTTGTGCTCCCATTGAACCTAATGGTGGCTCTGCCATTAATTTTACATGGCATCAGAAATATTGTCTCACTAGAGAGTTAAGGTGTCTGCAGTTTAATAAAAGTGTCTGGAAAAACTGCAACTGAAGATACCCACATTTTCCAGATCAGTTCCTCTGTCAATTCAGTCAGCAATTGCCTAATTTCAAGGCATCACAGGCAAAAGAACATGAGGTTTTACACGTATTTGACATGTTTTCAACACTGCAAATAGCACAGTTTGATGAATATTCAAATCATTTTTTTAAGTCTTTATCATCTACCCAATATAGCAAAGACCAAAAATTCAAAACTCTAAACTCAAATAAAACAGAATTTGAATCAGCCTTCATGGTGGACATTCAGCAGTTTGCTTAACTATACTGTGATCATATCTTTAGGAAATATACTTAGCTAGAATATAAATGAAGATAATTATATGAGTTGCAGCTTTCCCAATGAAAATGATGGTTGCTGCTTAATTTTAGTAGCTGTCTTAAGAATAATCTCTCTGTAGCAATGTTTGGCTGTCAAAAATAATAAAATACCAGTTTCTGTCATAAACAAGGATTATGAAAAGACATGAGATAGATTTAAACAAAATCAGCCTTGCATATGTGGGTTTTAGGGTGTCTGAACAATCTCATTTTCCATTTGCTTGCTGTACCTAAATAGAGGTGATAATTAAATAGGAAATTTGCAGAAATAAAACTAAAACAGAAAAAGCTGCCACACATAAGAGACACCTTGTATCAGGCTTCAGCAGTGTCATGCATTTTGGTCAGGTATCGAGCTGCAAAGTGCCAGATTCCATAAAACATAAATGACCTTGAACAAACTCTCTTGTCTAGACTTGGCATCCTGAAAGGATGCTGCTGCAGCTGAAAAAATATCTGGCCCAAATACATATATTGTTAACATGGATTAGACACTAATCTCTCCAAAATATATTAATTTAATTTAAAAATGTCATTAATGTATCACTGGTGGATTCTTCATCAGCTACTAACAAAATAAAAATATTAAAGGAAAAATAGCCAATTAAAAATACCAACAAATAATGTGACACTTTGATGATGTATAGAAACATAACTATCCATTAAGATGGGCAGCCAAGATGATCCTAGTGGGACAGCATAGATGCTTCTCCTAAGCTTTGTAATTAGTGACTGCTTATTGCAGTGGTGGGTGGACTGGAAATACTGATAGGCAGATGACTCTCTTTGGATGTTTTCTGTGACCAATTCTGATTGTGTCACAGAACTGAAAGTCATGACTCACTTTTAAGTTTTTTAAGGGCAAGTCAATTAACAAAAGCATGTTTAAGATTAGAATGCTGTATAGTTGCCACAGTGAGCATATATTGTGCATAAGATGTGTATAGATATATATGTTTACACAGATATACCTGTACATACACAGATATATAATTGAAGTAATTAATAAAACTGAGTTTAATCAAATATGAAAAAAAAATAGTTCCCTCCATATACCTTAAACTTATTTGGACTAAGTTCAGTTTTTGTGCAGAAAGCTATCACTGTCAAAATGAGATAGCTTTTGATATAGATTCTGTTCAAGGTTTTCTAGTATGTATGACCTCAATTTATTTTTGAATACCTGGCCATTTTCTCAATTAAAGCCAATAGCCAATGATTCACAAGAGAAGACAGTACTATTTATAAAAGTAGTTAATTTCTATGGTAATACATCATCATTTTTCCCAGAACTTTTCACAATCTACTCTAATGAAAAGCATTCATTGCATTTAAAAGCACTTTTATATTAGTGTGATGATTTACATTACATTTTAAGAATAATTTTCTCCCTGAATGAGAAAACAACATCTATTCAGAAATATTTCTTCTTGGTTTGCTTGACTCTCTTTATTAGCAGATAATCAGTTAGTTACATTGCAAACAGTTAATTTCAAGTTAGTTGGAGAAAAAATTGTCCTCCCTCAGTTCTGTTTTTCTTTTTGTGGTATTAATGCAAAGAATTTCCAATGACATTCCATAATTTTTATGTTACCCCTTTCTGATATATGCTATCTTTATAATACAGTTGCTTTTTGTGATGTTTTTTACAAATATTATTATGTCTACATACTGATGATCCATTTATGCAAAACTATTACAAAGTTATTATTCATGCTAGAACAGGTCCATCATATAATGCAGTTTCTTCATCTTGTTTTCCTCTTCATCGAGACATTTTAAAATATTAATATTCATCTTTTTGTTCTGAAATAAAAGATAGTTAATGCATTCATCATTTGCTTATTTTGTGGGTTGGGAGATCATGTCAGATCTTTTGTGCTATGTGACAGTTCCCTTTCCTTCTTTTATCCTTAATTTAAAGCCCACTTAACAACACATGGCAGCTTTGCAAGCTTGAGGTCAGTGGCCCTTTTCAAATGCAGTGAAAGAATTCATAAGAAGTTTTCATCTAATGCTCCAGAAACTGAATCTCAAGGTTGTCATTGAATCACTTGTAATTGGCAATAGGAATAAGACCTATATTTTTCCTAACTTAATTTTCATTTCAGGTATTAAAATTATTTGTCATTTTAAAATTACAATCATTTGAATATTTGACTATTTGAGAGTCTTGCTGTGTTCCTTTGATGATACTTTTATGGTCTACCTTTAAAAATTGTTATCTACAAAGATTAATAAAGCCCTTATTGTTTGTTGTATTGTCTGATTTCATTATGAAACTGGAGAGTTATGGTTGTGTATTTCAGAGATAAAGTACATTGCACCAGGACTTTCCAATACAACTAGGAAATTAGGAACAAAATATTCTATCTAGAATTATTGAAAGCTAGTATTTGTAAATTTGTTATGTATCTCAATTAAGTGTAACTGCAATTGAAATACTGGAGTTTGTTTGATCTTTCTGCCTTAAATGGATCTCTCATGAAAGAATGCATGACTACGATCTTTAGATTGAAGTAATTAAATTTTTCTTAACACAAATTGGATCTATAAATGTGAAACACAAGAATTGTGGCAAACAGTGCCATAGCCACAGAGAAAAACACTTAAACACAATTTCAGAGAAAGTGAACATGACAGCTTGCTATTTCAAAAGTATCACTAAAAAAAGATGAAAACGGAAAAGTCATGTAAGAGTTCCAAAATAAAAATAATACTCAATTGTCCTCAAAATTGATCATCTAAAGCCTAAATAAATGAGGACTGAAATTAAAGCAAACAACAAAAAAACCCCCTCATGGACAGAACACTTCCAGCAGTCTGAATTCTTCCTTACAGTGACTGTGTGTAAGGAAAACTGAGGAATAAACTAAATTGTAAGAATTATTCTAGTTTCATCTAATCAGTGACCACAAAAGTTAAATGACTTTAACAT
>KL264035.1:0-20414 GCA_000699545.1 Podiceps cristatus
TGGTCCGGTTACCATTCGGGGTGAAACCACAAACGCCCCACAGACAAGCCTACAGCCAAGCCTCCTTTAGCGGTAGCAGGGAGTGGTGGCCGAGAGACCCAGCACAGTCGGGGTCTGTCATTGGGAGGGGGGAGGCCATTTTATTATCCCTTCAATCAAGCCTGGTACAGAGCAAGCCAGAGACTCATCTTCATAAACGCACAAAAATGAAGCAGAAAGAAATGAAGGGAAAAAAGTAAAAACAGTTAGAGGTGAAAAGTGTTGAAAACCAACAGGTACTTTTAGGCTAGCACAGACTTGTTCATGGAACGCTAAACTCTTCTCCTGACAGTTAGGTAGAAGAATTGCAGAATTTTACTCGTATTTAATAATAAAACAAATTTCTTTATATAGCAGTTATTTTTCCCCAGGCTGAATTTAAACTTGTTAATTTTTGCATCTGGAAGTTATTTAGATCCAAGACATGCCTAGACTAGACAGTAGCTGGTTTATGTTTCTTGACTGTGCCCTGTGCAAAGGAGTTGTGTCAGCCAGCTTTACTACCGAGGCCGCTGGCAGGAGGCAAGTGTCGCAAACGCAGACGCTCATTTAGTGCCCATCAAGCTCTCGCCACATGACGACAGCTGTTAGTCGCTGCCGACCCAGACGGGGTTCCTACTGGTGTTTTTGAAATGAAAAAGATGCTGACTTTTTAGTAGCCAGCTCCGTGTGCCACCCGCCTGATATCTTTCCTGCAGCCCCCGGGTGCGCGGAGGCAGCGCGGAGCTTACCTGCTGCTGAAGCCAGCTGAAGGGGAGTCTCGGCGTAGTTGTCGTCTCCGCTGTTAACGGCGGAGCCCTCGACGTGGGCACCGGCGTCCAAGAGCAGCTGCAAGAGACACATGAAAGACGGGGAGTTGAGAAAAGAGCAATTCAGAAAGACAAAACAGAAGAGGCTGTGTAGAAAGGAAAACCAGTAGCTTCATCGTGCAGAGCGCAGGCACACAAAGGGACCATCTCAAAGGCTGAAGCAAAGTATCTATTACAAGGAAAATTTCTCTTGCATTTCCTTGCCTAGGGCTAAAGTCTCCCTGTGAACGTCAATTTAGAGTTTTCTCACTTTCTTTTGCTTTATTGCGTTGAGTTTATGCTGGAAAGGTGCTCAGCGGGCAGCTTGGAGAACATCAACGCCTTTTTTTTAAAAAAAAAAAAAAATCTCCTTTATGAACATGCCTGTGCAATTGTAATTTCCTGACTGCAAAGAGCTCCGCAATCAGAGCTTTCTTCAGCGCAGGAAGCCCATCCCGTTGGGTTTCACGCTGCGCACAGGAAACAGGGTTCCCGCAGGGAATTGGCCCTGGAGGCCAAACATCCCTCTCGGTCTCTCAGGCCGGTGGAGCCACGCAGGGAGGCAGCGGCGGCTGCAGGGATTTGCCACGCGCAACCAGCTTTCACTGAACACACCGGGCTGCTCGCGAGGGAAATTACCCCCCTCCCAGATGAAGGGGGGACGGTGACAAGAGGATGGGGCACCTTCCTGGCAGACAGCCTGGGGGCACCCAGAGCACCCCTGCAGGCGCAGACGGGTGGGTGCTGCCCCTCTCCCGCACCGGCAGCGCTGCGCAGGAGCCCAGCTGGCTGTATCGCGTGACATTGTCACCATTTACCAGTTCTGGCCATTCCCAGCTAGTGACGACCTTGGCCTTGCACAAACAGCGAATACGTTCACACGCATGTTCTAAAACCTTTTGCAGAGCACAACTGCCGGTGCGTTTCTCTTGAACTGCCAGCTATTCCACGCAAGTGGTAGACCTTAACTGGAAAGGCGATTTTATACATCAATTCTGGCAAAAGCTGACATCTACCTTATTAATAATAGTTGCCAAATGAAAAAAAAAAAAAAATGTAGTCTTTAGAAGTTTTAGCCAAAATAAAATAAATAAACATTGTGGGTAATGCAGTCCAACAGGAGCTTTGACATACTTGGCTGCATCTCCCAAGAGAATCACACTTATCTCACATGTAAATTAACGCTGCCCAACCTTTGTAATACCAAAGGCTGCCCTGGCAACTTGACAGTTGGAATCTAATATTTGTAATTATTTACAAATGTACACAAACAAAAAATAAGTGTGTGCAGCCTCCACTTGCTTAAATTTTTTTTTTTCCCCTTTGAGCAGAAGGTAAATTAAATTCACCAGCAATTGACTATCTGCTGTGATCAGTTTTGAATCCCTCTCGAAGTTCAGGTAGGATTTCCAGGACCCCACCCCATTCCCTGGCCCCCTCCGTTAATTCGACAGAAAAGGGAGCAGGGAGGATGTGAGAGGCTCAATTGCCGCGACAGCTTAAGTCTTGTTCATGCGCTTCTCAAGGATTATAAAGGAAGTTACAGATGATTTGCTGCCGTTAGAGCAGAAATCAGCATATACTTAATTTTTGCACATGTAAATGTATAAACCAATTAACATGTCAGAAGCATCCTGATCAAGCAGTCTACCCGCAACCACTCCACAAGAAGGGCTAATTTATCTGATACCAAAGAAATGATTGTGCAGCATTGTTCTGGAAGCGGTAAGCCCAGGACCAATACTGAAACCAAAGAAAAATAAAGAAACATACTGTGTTTTGTTACCAAGGCCTTGCTCGAATTATGTCATCAATTCACGCTTCCTCAAGAAAAGCATCAGTTGTGTTCTCCTCATTTTCAGAGCACGCAATTTTTCACGGGTTTTTAGAAGGCTTCCGCCAAACGGGACACAGAGCCCAGACGTGTGCCCGGGAAGGCGGGTGAAGCGCGGGTGCTGCGCTTTGGTCCCTCTGCGTCTCCTGGAAAGGCTCCCGAGCGGGGATTTCCTCCGCTTACCTGAACAACAGAGATGTGCCCGTGTAACACAGCAAAGGTAAGCGCAGTCCAGTGCCGGCTGTCGGGATGGACTGAAGGGTATCGCGGAGAGGTGCTGGGAACCTGGGAGAAAGGAACTGGGTAGTTACTAACCGTTGCACGATCTGTCTGCCGTAATCTTTAGACTTGTACATAACTGGCTTTTTTCTAAGTGACAACCCCAGGGAATGGTAACTTACGCCATTTAGAGAACACTGCCAGCGCTACTCACTCTGTCCAGTCCCCTGGGCCTTTTTAATGGGCTTACTGGTTTCTCCTAGTGGCAGCTCTTCCAGCAGGGAGGCCCCTCTGCCCCCACCGTGCCTATTAGGCTTGCCAATGCCAATCATAATTGGAGCCACCGAGTGCTCCAAGAGGTTTTGAAGGTTTTCTTCCCCCTCCCAAATCCCTGAAGCAATGGTTTCTGAAAGAAGTACCTTGCTCAGAACCTTCCAGAAATGAAGCCTTCAGCTGCTAGGAGAGATTTCATAACTGCTCTTGTTAGTTGACAGATGAATAATTATGGGGAGAGGGTCCGCTGTTACTCACCGGTATATCTAAATTTGCTCCAGCATCTATAAGCATTTGGACCATGGCTTCATCTCCAGCAGCACAGGCATACATTAGTGGGGTCATACCCTTCAGGAAAAAGGAAAAAAAATATAAAAATAAAGTGATCTTTCTGTACCTATCATCAGTGAAACTGTCACGGACACAGTCAGTTTGAATCTTAACGTACAGAAGCGAGTGCGTGTGCAGGCGTGCATGCGTGCAGGGACAGCAGATGTACACGTTGAAAGCATTTTGGTTTCTGCACAGAGCGGGTACGATACACTAGTATCGGAAAGCGAGGTGAACAAAATATCAGGGGACAAGACTGCAAGAATAAAAACGGGATCATTGCAAATCCCAGCCCTGTTTGTCCACAATTCGAGCTTTCTCAAGGCTGCCAAAAAAAGAAATACCATTTCTTGGATCATTGGTAGCCAGATGAACCGAAAGCTGAAAACAACACACAAATACACGAGATGAATTTATCTGGCAACTTATCCCCATTGCTAAAATCCTATTTGCCACAATATTTCAGCATTTCAATCCCATAAATCTCTCTCCCTCTACTTAACCAGCAAGCCGTGACGGCTCAGAGATGAATTATGAGAGAAATGAGCCTTACTTACGGAGTTCATTCCAGAAGTAGCCAAGGACAGAAAGGAAATGACCCAGTAAAATCCATTCCTGCGCACATTCTACTGCCTCCCCCCACCCCTTTAATTACCAGCAACGTCTGGATTTTTCACAGGCAGCATCTCTGCTGCTCGTTGTGTAGTAACACAGCTTCATCTTTAGTGAGGGACGTGTATCGGAAAGTAGAATCGTATCTCACACAGAGGAGTTCTGATCTCGCAGCTGCAAAGGTGTCTTTTCACAACAGCCGCAGTTCCAAACTTCCCACCTTTGAGGCAGTTACACACATTTGCAAAGATGTTTCGGGGGTGAGGACGAGTGGGTTTGGCTTTTGGGGGTGTGCGAGGATCCACTCTCATCATAAACAAGTAAACTAAACTGAGAATTCAAAACTGGAGTCTGCAGGCACAAGCCTGTATTTACTCCCACAGTAGGGTTCTAAAACTACCAGGTTTGTATAGACTTACCTTTCTTTTTTTTTTAAAAAAAAAAAAAAATATTTTTCATACCAGTTTTGCATTCCCTGCTTGTTCCTCAGTATGCAAAGGGAAGAAGAGATTGTTTCCCTAAACAAATCACGTGTAAGCAGAGTGGTGCTTGGTACCCGCTAGAAGTAAATACAGGGTCTGCTCCAAAGTCCCGTTTCTGAAGATACGCTCTGAATTCTCTCCCTGTCTCTACAAATACCTCCATAGACAGAGGTGTGGGAGCGGGTCTGAACACACACCTCAACATCGGACATGCTTACGTTCGGGAAGCCATCCAAATCTGACCCTGGACCCAAAGCCTCTATGTTAAATCAATCCAACAGTCCTGTCTGTTGCAGGATGTGCAACAAAACTTGTGCTGGACCTGCCAGGTGAGGGATGGTCGCGCCTGCCTGCGATGCCTCGGAGGTGCCTGTGTGTTAAGACGACTCATCATGACCAAAAGAAATCAAGATTATGATCTGAGCTTACCAGGTGCCAGCATTACACATTCTGTCCTACGACAGGACACAGAGAACTGCTCTCTGATGCTGTGCCTAAGTTTTCCCAACTTTGGGTACATTGACTTTGGCTCGTTCCTTTGCAGGAAGGGCAAAAGCCGCTAGCTGCAAAGTTCAGATTCGGTTTCACATTCCAGCTATGGCAGAGTCACTGTTAGAGTTTGGATTTAACTCTCGCTGCAATTGGTACGGCAGTGGAGGTTGCTTTGCTTAGCTGCAGGGGTGAGCTGCTCCAGAATCACGTAAGTGGAGAATTTCCAAGCAACGGCGTCTCCGGAGGGAGACGGTCAGTGCCAAAACACCGCTTTGAGACGTGGGAGCAGCGTTCTGCAAAGATGACAGAGCCACCAGCACACTACGATCCCCCTGTTCACAGTAGGACTGGCTAGAGGATGACGGCAGCGGGATGACAATGAGACCATAAATAAGTGACAGCAGAAACTCCTCAAACTTCCCAGGAGTTGCCAACAGAATACAGGGCCTTTATGCGTACAAAAGCCAAACAGCTCCCAGTTTGCTGGCTGGCTGAGAGGAGGTAAAAAACATCCCGCAAGGAGAAGTGATGGTCTTGGCACCAGTGTCTTTGGTGTTAGGACAGTAAAATTCACAACGCAAAATCATCTGCTTTGAGAGAACAAAAGGCCTCGGGGATACATAAAGAGGAACTGCAAAAACTTATTAAAAAAATAAAAATACAGGAAGTAAGTGGCAGACTTTCGTAATATAAATCTGCCACCTTTAATAAAGTCAGTATCAAGGGCACCTATGGTGTTACACCGCACCTCCGTGACCACAAAGCTCCTTGTATTGGATATGTAAATAAGGCAACTACATACCTCCATACAAGCTTCTGCAGGAGGGGTTTCTGCCCGTGTTTATCTATGCATTCACGCTTCCTTTGGAACTGCACGATGGTAGAAAGTACCATGGAAAATGTTCAGAGCTTGGTCTGAAATGCCACTGCAGTAAAATGCTGTCTCTGAGAAAACCTCTCTGCTTGAGCGTAAATCCTTCCTCCTGCTACATTTCCTATTGTTTCTGAGACATGACAGCTCATTCTCGGTCCTGTGACAGCTATAATGAGTGTTTATTTGGCAGAGGTTTGGGTTTTTTTGTGGGGGGGGTGGTGGGGTGGGTGTGTGGGTGTGTGTGTTGTGTTTTGTTTTTTAAATTAAAAGCTAATTCAATGCACTGAATGATGCCCCAGAGAACAGACTCTGCTGTTACTTGATGGGACTGACAGCACAAGCAGCAGCTAAAGACTCCCCAGACTACCAAATCCCTGTGGTTCAATGTAGCTGAGCAGGGAACAGGTAAAAATGAAAAAATATGATACATCAGCGTGATGGACTTTCATCAAAGCTCACACCAACCGATACCAATGCCACTGGGGTTCTCGGTGCTGTTTCTCACGTGCCAGCCAGCGCTGAGCGCACGTAACTCACTTCGCACCTGAAGCCGTCAGACAGCAGCACCTTTTGGTCGCTCATCGCTGACCCAGGCTGCAGCCAGGCTGTTGAACCAGAAGAGAGTGTCGCTGGCAAAACCCGCTTTGTTTTGACGTCGTCTTACTGCTGAGACAACATCAGCCTTTCCACTCGCAGCCAGCGTATAAACCTGTCGTCCCTCCGAGCCTGAGACAGGCCAGCCAAGGAGCAGACCTTCCCTCCAGCTGATAAAGAAACAACGCGCTCTAGGCTTTGACCGGCTTTTTGGGGGATGGTTGTTTGGTTTTTAAGGGATACCTCTTCAGACTAAAACACAAGCTAGAATTAGAAAAGCCTTGGAGAGGCGACTAACGCGACCTCACGCATTGATTTCCCATGTGGAAAAGAACACACAATTTGTTCAGGCAAAGAACTTTTCCGTGTGTGGTGATGGCATACCTGATCATCCATGGTGTTAACCCCGTCAGGTCCCAGGGCGTCGATTGCTTGGTTGATCAGATCTGTCCTTCCACAGTTTAGCATTCGGAAACCCAGATCCTGCTGGAATTTTTCAGTAGCAGCCTTAGCATCCAGTCTCCGGAAGGAACTAAAGCAGCATTCAGGTCTGTGAAGGACAAAATAATTTCTGGATTTTTTTTTTTTTTTTTTTTAGTTCCATCTCCTAAGAAATCAGGCTTATGAATTTTCATAGTTTTACCTATCATATACCTTCCCCACTGTGCAATCATCTCTGAAAAACGTGGCTAACTTCACTCATACTGGAGATGAAAGTTTTAGTTCTTAGAGAAAGACAGTAAGTTCATGTAAGCACTGTAAAATAAAATAATAATAATAAAAAAGGTGTCTTAAGTAGAGAAACCGCATTGGTACCCTCCTGCGAGGGGAAGGCAGGAAGAAATCCCTTTTCCTTGCCAAGAGCGGTAGTTTCCACCCTTGTAGCTCTGCTACACGGCACCGCTCCTGCTGCGTCTTCTCCAGCCAAACAGGCTGGGGATGCCAGAATATGCCCGTACCGGAACGGGCACCCGGGGTTACTGGTCCTGGGGGTGGGACCAGTGTGTAGGCTGCAAACCTGCAGCAACCAGGTTTCCTTAGGTCTGCTTTTCACAAAAAAACCACCCACAAACCCCAGTTGCTTTAAATAGTTAGCTGTATACATTTTGGGTATCATATTTGTGTTTTCCTGCTTGTTATGGGATAGTCCATCAAACATACACAAAAACAGATTGCAAGGAGGAAAAGGAGATGGAGAGAAAGTGTACCTCATAAAATACCAGTGTAGCTCTAGGATCAAACAATTATGCTGTCTATCAGCCTAGCTATTATTTCAACACAAAAGGCATGTCTGAAAGAAGGTAACGATCCTTACCCTTGTCTTGGGAGGGGGAGGAAATCAAATTTAGGTAGCGGAACATTCCCAACTCTTTTGTAATGCCATGATAAAAGGACATGCGTTAACATTTCTAGGCTCTGTTAAATCCTTACCCTTTAGATGGCTATCAAAGGACCTTTATCTCCTTTGGAAGGAGTGCAAGGATTACTGTAACTCCTCCGGTTATCTGCTCAGAGACTTTTGAATTCCAGACCTGGAAGTGTATCTCAACATGGCCAAAACTGGAGGTGTTGCCTGTCTCAGCTGGGCATGGATACGGTCGGCCCTTTGATGTTATTTCAGGGTGAATGCCTTCTCTACTAGTTGTCTGGTTTTCAGCACAGGCTCTTGTGCAAACTCTCAATGAGTGAGATATCAGCCTGCCAAGTTCCTTTGAAAAATGAGATCCTTTCAACAAAGCTAACCTCTTCTGGAAGCTTTGTACGGCCCACCAGATCAAAAACACTCATCACTTCACGCAGAAGATTCAAGATGAATCTTATTCAAGCTTTAATTCAGCTAGTCATTGTTTAATGCTTCTGAGCTTGCACTGGTGGTGGATGACAAATGCTGAGCAGATGCTGTGAACAATACGCCGAGTTAACAAAGATCCTGGTGACCAGTCACATTGTACCAGGGAAACCAGCATCTCACTGCAGCTGCTTTCAGTAGGGGCTACACCAGGGTACGATCTGGGGAGCAGTCAGCAGGGAAGCAAAGGGACAGTCTTGGAGTCACTAGCTCTTCGGAGATGTATCTGCAAATAACATGCATCTCGGAGGCAGCTGAGCCCAAATATTTGATCAGAAGACAACATCTCTGAAGCCCCCAGATGCTAGATTAGGGCACGTACAGTACAGAGCACAAGAGGAGCGTAAGGCAGAAGGCTTAGTGCAAGAGAGACAGAAATCCTAGAGCTCGGCTGGTCAATTAAGAATCTTGTTCTAGTAAGGTGGTGGGTAGAGTATCGTGATGCTACAGTATTATCTAGACTATGATGCAATGACTAATAATAACAACAATAATAATTCTATGCAAAAAGGTGAAATAAAACAACATCACTTGAAATCCAGTGAACCTCAAACCAAGTTTTTGAAGGGATGGTACCTGTCTTTGCACATGGTTTCTATTTCGCTAACAGGCACAAGGCACCCGGTGCCATTTCCAGGCACTGCTAGAGCACGGGTGGCGGGGGGGCAATTCACTGAGGAGCCCTGCAGAGCGAACAGCGGAACAGAACGGTTGCACCGAGCTGTCAGAGAGCCCCAGCACAAAGGCTGTTCTCGGTGCAGAGCTGCCAGGAGGCAGCTGCCAGGAGGCCAGTTCAGGCGCGAGGATTTGAAGTAATAATTTGTGAGCTCCGCTCCCGGGGGACCCGCACGCTCAGGCCACGCAAAAGTTCCTGTACACTCGCTGTTCTGTAGCGGCAGCTTGACAGCATGCTCTTCTGTGCTAGCTGCAAAGTAGCTTTTTCTTTCAGAGCGTGATAAAAGTCAGAGCATCCTACGAGAGCCGGGGTGAGCTCCCAGACGCACAACTGCTGTGCAGCAGCCGTAACCACAGCAGGTTTTCCATGTGTGAGTTGTTACCCTGTGGAGAAGAGAGGCAAACTCACACGCTTCCTGGAGTAAAGCCTGTGCCCCCACAGTTGCCTCGATAGCAGCTCCCATGTACGCCCGGCTGCGCCCAGGGGATAAAGTGAAGAACTAAAGGTGGACTTTCATATATATTTATATATATAAAGTGTGAATCACCATATTGATAAACACTCTTGGGAGCCACTCTGACAGCAGAGGTAAGAACAGGAGGCAGCCCGTTAGTACCTCGGCACTTCTGTTTCCAACCAAGTTAAAAACAAACAAACAAACAAGAAGCCACAGAGACCAGAGAGCAGGGAGGGGGATAGGGCTGAGGTCCTAGTTTGGGAAGGGACAGCTTGATGAGGGAGCAGGAGCCTGGTGTGCTCTTTGGGTTTCATACATAGCAAGTCCTACTATAACTACTGGTAGTAAGTAGTTTAAAGTTGGCCTGCAGTGAGGGAAAAACAATAACTAATTTCAAAAAAAAGCAGTGTGTGATAATAACTTAATATTCTTAATATTAAAATCCCAACATTTACATTTAAGCAGGCAGTTCTCTGCAATCTAGCGTTTCCCCACTTACATTCTCATTTAAGCAGGAACAGGTGAGCACTAAAGATGTTTATAAATTGGCAAACATAAACTGAGAGCATCCTATTAGAAGGGTTCACCCACCAAGACACAGAGTTGTTGTGGAAGACTACACTGCCCAAGCAGTCTGTGTCAGAGAACAGGTATTAGAGGTCTGAATTTCAGGTTATACTAATTATACTTTGTTCATCTGCACAACTTCTCTTTCAGGGATTTCAACATGCCCTACCTGACGCATCCCCACTGCAAGGAACTATTATTATATGACTTTTAGCCTGTGCACCAAGAGGAGAAGCAAGCTGCAGTTCGCCTACAGTCACACAGCGAGCCAGGGATGACCTTGGCTTCAGTCCCAAGATTTCCTTTCCCCCTAAATGTGCTGTAACGGCTAAATACAAATGACTGCTTTCAAGGATGATATAATGGGCATTGGAAATGAGGCACTGCTCTCTCCCTCTCTCCTCATGTGGTGGGGTTTTTGGGGTTTGGGGGGTTTTTTGGTTGGTTTTTGGGTTTTTTCTTCTCTGTTAGTTTAAATCTTTCATGCAGCAAAAAGACAATGTGCACTCTCTCATACCACACATCACAGAACATCCTTAGACCTCTGAAAATGGAACTCGGGTGAGACAGGTCAGAACAAAGACCTGCTCAAGCTCAAATTTGGGTTTTGTCCTCTACTACCAAGAGGATGTGCGTTACTTTAAAGCAGAGGTTGATTCACCTGCAGGGAACACACACTGCATACGTCCCTACAGAGGAACAGTTTGGTGAGATAAAAGGGGTGAAAGGATCTTGGTTTTCTTACAGAATTGTCGTTCTTTCTGTAATAAAAACAAACTGGACAGAAACCTCTACCGTACTCGTTCCCGGGGCCAGTACTGCTAACCCTTAACAACCCAGCTACTGAGTTACCTTGTGCCTGAATATCCTCCACAGGGTGGCTGAGGCCCTTTATACCTTCTTCTCCCTTTTATTTATTGCTTACATTATTTTGGACTCCCTGGGTGTCTGCTGAGACCTTCACTTCATAGCTGCATCGTTATGGGTTCAGGTTTAAGTTACTGAGATGAACCCCACTTTCACAAAGGGGTTTCAAAGTGTTTCCTTTTAGCTCACATCAGCAGCCAAATCAAACACCCAAATCTGTGCCCCCCCCCTTTTTTTTTTTTAAGGGATACAATTTATAAAGTAAGAGACTACCTGTGCTTTGTACGTCAATGTGCACAAAAAACCAGTGCAGAGATAGAGCGGGATACCCTTGAAGCTGAAGGTTTTGATTCAGTTTTGAAATCAAAAGCCTTTCTAAAGGAGAGACTGAAAGAGGAGCCATGAAACTAACTGGAAGTACTTATGACTAGATTAAGTCTTCTGCGGTACTGGTCGTCAAAGAATTTCATAGGTTTTGGCAAGCTTTAGGCACATAAGTAAAATTAGTTTAGCCCATATAAAGTTGCCTATACTAGCACCTACCATCCACATGTAAGCCAGAGTAGCGCGTGCTTCAGTCGACACAGAGCACACGTACGCTGGCAGAGAAAAGGGAGAAGAAAAGCGTTCCAGGACCAAGCGTAGAACTCGTGCTTTGTGGATGCCAAGTCCAAGTTCAGCTGCTCCCTTCCAGGCTGAAGCCAAGGAGTTTAAATAACTGCTGAGGATCACCTCTTTAACTTTTTTAAAAAGGACTGGCAGCACTCTCAGCCAGCCAGGTACCACGTCTCGGGAGAGAGGCGGGCACAGAGCTAAGGCTGCCAAAACATTCGTCTAATCGCAGCAACGCACTCAGCAGCTGACTTGGATGCTTCGCATCAGGTCCCGTGGGTAAGTGCTACCCCTCGGTTCACAAACAGGGAGACAGGGATGCCGCAAAAAGCAAGAGCCTTGTTGGCTGCCAGAAGGAAAAGGTAAAAAGCAACAAAACCAGATCCAGGACTCCTGATTAAAGGCCTCTTGTTGCCTTTATTGCTCATGAAAAATAATTTGAAGTGTAAGGGTATATTTATATCTTTCTCCGGTGATCATTTCATCACTTAAGAGCATGATGAAAGTATTATTTATTGTTATCTATGTGTCCTGCCCACTCATTTAACCCAAAGGTATATGGGGGACAAAATTCACTCAAGAAACGGGAACTTACCTTGTACCTTGATATCAAAACCAGTCCTAATGACAGCAACTTAAAGGACTACAAACCTGAATAAAATACCTGTGATGTGCTAATGAATCAGGCTAATTATAAATCCCTGCTCAATATATATGTAAGGGCAGGATTTTAAAAGGTACTGATCCTTTTCATCAAGGTATCTGAAAAAGCAAATAACCACCTTGTAATTAAGGCTAAGGCATAAAACCCCAAGTACTTGTATTTCAATCCTCCTTTGTCTCATTTTTCCTACACAACTTTTGGCAAGGCAGAAATCTTTCTATCACAGCTGCAGCGTTTGGCCAAAGTTTCTTTATCTCTTGGAATACTAAAAGGTTAAACGTGTTACCTGTAGAGTATTTTGAGATCTGGCTCCTGCGAAACATAGTAAGACGACTATTATAAGAAGTTACAATTACGGTAGCTGCTTATAAAACTTAGTCCACATACTTTAGCTGCCGGGGCTCGCAGTCCAGTCCAGGTAGGAGCAGTCTGGCCGTCTGCCTGATATCATCGCTGTCCACAGTTAAACTGCGCCGGTGCTCAGCGTAGGTGATGGCCACTCTCATCCACTCCATCAGCGGCGGCAGAAGCATGAAGGGTCTGTGCAAACAAGGAAGAAAAAAAAAAAATCCATCATAGTTAACATGGACCTGCTATCTTGTACCGAGATGCAAAAGCACGCTTCATCGCTTCCTGGGGGTGCTTTTGGGAGGCGGGCACAGGTACAACCCACCCGCAGAGGCAGAAATCAGTCCCTGTGCTCAGCAAGACTCGCAGGTCACAGCAGGTGGAAGGAACAGGAACCGCTCAGCCTGGGCTACCTGAACTGCTTCTTCCCCAAAGTGGGGCCGTGCCGGGACGTGCTGGATTTGCACGATACATTTTACCCTGCGGGAAACAGGGCCAGACTGAATATAGGGGAACTATTCCTCCTCTTGGCTGTAGGTCAGGCCCCTCCAGCCCGAGCGGTCGGCGCTTTGTTTCGGACCAGAGGGCTCTCATCTCGGGGCTGCAGCCTCTCTGGGTAACCGTGCCTGTTGTTCTAGATAATCCAGTTGCACAGGCCGCTCCGCCGCTCACTTAGTAACACTGAAATTATTCTTAATTATGTGAAACTTCAATTAAACCAGGCTAATTCAGTACTACCTCGATTGATCTTTACGTTACATTGTCACTAGCCGGTGGCTTTTCGCATCCTACATTTCTTCCACGCAGAGCTCAGGCCCTCATTTTTGCACAACTGACTCTCTAGACCGCAGCAGAACTGGCGCAGCTATGATTTAAGGTCAACTGTTTTGCTAGGGAGGAATGAGTAGAACCAAAAAGATAACCACTGACACAGAGACATCTCTGGGCAAAAATAAACGTACACCATTACTTAAACTGTAAGCAATTTGTGAAAAAGCAGTATCTCTGTTCCTAATTTGTACAGCATCCAACGCAGGGAGGTTTTACTCGGTACGAAAGCTTGCAAGGCAATAAAGGAATATAAATAAGGTAATAACAACAGCCATTTTGGACTAGCTTATGAAGAGGCCCCCTTTCCTCCTGCTAGAACACAGTACTGAGATTACACAATAATATATGGGTACCATAACACTCTCAACACACAACATCTCTCATCCATCCTCTCAACATACAGCGGGACAGATCTATTATTTGCTTGATTTTCCCCCAAGGATACTTGCCACTGGTGTAAGGCTCAGAAGTGCCAGCTGTAATTGAAAACACCTTTCCCATTTCCAGTAACGAATTTATTAACACTGGGAAAAAAAGCCCTTTTCAATTAAGCATTCAAAGGGAAATAACTGAAGGGAGAAGGTACCAAATCCTTCACAAAGTTCAGAGAAAAAAAGAGACATGTACCAGAAAATAGGAAATGATTTTGGCAGTAATGAAAGCCGCTGAACCCCTGAAAGGCATTTTCAAAGCTGTGCATGTATATGTGTGCGCACGTAAGGGAGCACAGTCAGCGTAAGCAGCACCAATCCCGTTAGAAACCTTTTATCAATAATGTGATTTGCAAGCAGAACTCCCTTTGTACGACTTTGAACATCCTTCAGGGTGGAAAAACTCCACTCTGTAAAATATGTGCCATCTGCTTCCATTTGGCCGGTTGCGAGGTGCACTCTGAACACTGCCATTATCTGCACTATTTTTCCCTCTCGTCCTTCTCTTCTGAGTAGCGAAGAAGCATCTACAAAATCAGAGGTTCTTTCAGGCATCTGATCAATCACGGATTGCCAGTCCAAGGATGTTTTTACCAGGACATCTACTTACTGCTTTTACCAGTTTATTTCTATGTCAAACAGTCAAAATACCAGGGCTGCTACATTCATCACTTTGAAAATGACCCAGTAGCTCATCAGTTGAAAGACCTTCTGGAAGTCCAGCTTGAATCCCCCCAAGCCATTTAGTTTTTCTAACTCGTCCCAGACAGGTGGGATGGGATGAATCCCTCCAGCACACCCAACTCAGAGTTGACTGGCTTCCCTGGGGAAGAGCAGCGTTCCGCAGCAGGCATGTGGGAGATGCCTTTCAGCAGTCCAGAGAACTTCAGCCCTTACCTGGCCTACAACAGAGGCATTTACACCTTTCAAATTCAGGCATTTAAGGGAGGAGTTTAAGTTGACTAGACTTTCTATGTACTCAGCAGAGCCTCAAGACATGGTGAGGGCAGAGGTGGGCTAAAAGCACCAGCATTAAATATCCAAAAGTCAGATGGGGCGAACACCTCAGGAGCAATGGAAAAAACTCACCTTACCAGTGATTTAGGCACCACCTTTTGCGATATATAAGCTATTTAAGCCACACCACAGCTTCCCTGACACTCTCACGGTGGGAACACTGCTGGACAGAGAACCGTGTCGATCTGGTGCGGTCCTGATCACCTTATCAGGTAACGAGCCAGACCTTAGTAACTGTTACACACTGCACTGAGCAGCAAGAGACTGTGGTCAGCCAACAGAAAATACCATCGAGTGTGCACCAGAAATAACACGTATCACGAAGAAATTTCCATGCTGTAAAAAAATTCACATGTGCCAGGGTTATAAATGGCTTGCACGCACAAGCAGACCTTGAATGTGGAAAACCTGGTTTGGGAGGAATGGGAGGAGGAAGATTTTTTTCTTTTGTGTTGTTTATTTTTTTAATCTCAACAGATTTTTCCAAAGGCTTTAAAACTCACAGCTCAACAGGCTGTTTAGTTTAGCCTGTGTCCGAAGGAGAGCAGACTTTGGATTGCAAAAAGAAACATCAGGAAGGATGTTTGCCTCATACTGCTATCCTAATTTATTCAAACCCCACCACTCCCATTGCTGTGCAAGTTGGATAAATCATTATTTGCTCAGGAGTGACTATGATGACTTCAGCTGCTACTTTGCTGTAAAAGCTTTACTTCTCTTAAGACATTCTAGCTTGAGGATGGGCTTTCTATTCTCCCCCCGACACACCCCCCCTCTTCTTTGATCCAGCTCTTTCCTTTCTTCACCCCGTCCGCGTGGGCATGCTGGCGGGAACAGCTCTGCGTTACTTTGCTCACCGACACTGTATCAGATAAGCAGCGTTATCGCGGGATCTGAGCGGAAAGGGATGCAGTTCAACTGAATGAAAGGCCAACATCGGGTTGCATTGCACTAAGAAAATAAACGCAATTATTCATTTTCTAGAAAATAAATGCAATTATCATCCCTGTGGCCCTTAACCTGGGCATTTATCTGCCTCAAGGGAAACACTGACTATTTCAGTCTGAAAAATGCTGGAGGAGGGGAAGGGGAGAAACCTTCATGGGAAATTAACTGGGAGATGCTGCAAGCTAAAGAATTAATTTCTGTCTGTGCTTTTCTACCAGTGCCGTGTTCTGTACCGGGCATTTTCCTCTGGACTTTCTGACATTTAGAAGCATTTGGCAGCTCATTAAATTCTGCACATGAAGTGATCCATCCCTGGGAAACTGTCACTCTCACAGCAGTAGGTCACTAGGGACATGTACTCTCTGCTCCCCGTGAAGGAGAATGCCACCATTGCTGCGTTCAGTTTCTCACCACGTAGTTGTCTTCGAGTGATGCCACGTGTAAACTGGGAAAGGACACAGCAGTGGAAAGTAAAATGGATGCTGCTCATCTGCTATACACCCTGTAAAGAATCGCAGTAGTGTCTGATATGCCCATGTGCTGTCACTATCACTATTTTTTGATTATTTTTTTTTTCCACTATTTAGGTTCTTTGAAACTTTCTGCATTTAGAATTGGACAGCCGCTCTGTTCCCAAGGGGATCAGGCTGGAGCTGGGTGAGATGTGCTCTGTGACAGAATGGACTCCATTGTGGGCTTTTCCCCCTCATTTGAGCTAAACCACTTCATTTTATTTAGGCATAACCAAGAAGGATGGTGGCAGCAGCACTTGGCAGAGAATTTACAGCAAGTTGTAACTTTTTCTTCGAAAATGTACTACACTCATTTGATTAGAGTAGCTTAGGACATGACTGGCACATGGAGATCGTGTGTGGCAGTCCTTGAGGATGTGCTGCGGGATCAAAGACTTCCAGTGTTAACTCATGCATCACAAAAAAATTAGTCCCCAAAGTAGCTCTTCTGTGGATTTTTAAGAGCCTTCGGGTCAAGCCATTTTCGGCAGAGGGAAGTTAATTGTATGCAAGAGGAAAGATCTCCACAAGAGTTAGAAAATTATGTCATCCTGCCCCTGCATGGAATGCGAGGACAATACACTTGGAGCTTGACTGTCAGAGGTGAGGAACAGCTGCTCTCTCACAGGAAAACAGATCTTCCCAAAAGCATCAGCCACGCTACCCAATTCCTCCCTCCCGCCTGGCACCCCGGGAGGGTGCAGTGACCAGACTGCTGAAGAAAGGAGGAACAAGGTGAAGAGGAGACACTTTGCCTGCAGCCACCTCTCTCCTCCTCCTGTGCTAGTTTTCATAGCCTCCTGTTTTGCTACAGCAAAACAAAGAGGGAGCCAACAGTAAAACAACATCGAGAAAGAACCACCTTGTTCTTCTAAACAAGAACCTCCTTCTTCTAAAGCAGGAAAGAAAATACTGCCCTAATGGAAATGGGTGAGAATGGCAAAATCTATCTCTCTCTTGGCAGCCTGAGCTGGTTCTGAGACACAAGTGCGACTGACAGTCTCCCATCCAGGCTGTTCCATATTCTTCTGAATGGTTTGACTGAACAAGCTTTCTCTTCCCTTCATCTGCTAATATTTTAAACACATGCAAACTTTAGCATCGCAGAACACGTGTAAATATCAGAATACTTATGGTCAGGGTAGGGTGGGCCACGATAACTCCCCCATACTCGATTTACCAAAACTATACAGAGGCTATGTGCAGAGAAGAATCCCAAATCTTTAGTGATCACTGGGGTTTTTTTGCAAGGGACTGAAAAAAGAAGAGCTTTCAGCACAGTGCAGTGAGTGGACATTTGAGTTTAATGCTGGAACCAAACTATGGTTCAGTCCCATTTTACCCTAAAATGACAGAGCTCAAAGTCACTGACACAAATTAAGTTAAAAACAGCTATAAAAAGCCATAACTCAGTCTCACCTGTTTGGGTTTTTTTGGGTTTTGGGGTTTTTTTTTGTTTGTTTGTTTGGTTGGTTGTTTTTTTTAATTCTCCAAGGAATAAGCTTAAAAGTCCCTTTGCACACGTGGACGCAGAGAAAGGAGTAATGTGACTAGGGGAGACACTGGGAGCGACGGCCCTATTGCCAAGCAGAGCCGGGGAGGCCGAGCAGGCTTTTTCATTGCTTTTCAAGGCTCCTAGTCAGGGGTCTAGAGAGACCCACATGCAACAAGCAGAACTATGTAGAAAAACACTGGGAATAAGACTAACCTGCAACAACAGGGTGAATCATGTCGGAGGGTGGCTAGGAAAAGATGCGTTGTTTGAACTTCACACCAAGATGGAAAAACCCCAAGGATGGCAACAGAGTCAAAAAGAAAACAGAGTGAAGCCTCAGTAACCGAAGAAAAGACTCTGAGGCAAGAGAGAGTATCGAAAACCTGAGCCATGTCATGTTGATGTGGAAAACAGTGGCATGTTTACAGTTTGGATTCTCAAAAACTAAACCCCTCTTCAAGCTGCAGGAAAAAAAAAATTCTCTGAGTATGTAATTACACATGAATAAAACAACAACAGAAACAATGATTTAGAAAAACACAAAATCTTTGCTCCAAAACACAACCAGCTTAAGTCAGGAGCTGTTCCTTTCAGATTCAAAATATTTTACTGAATTTGCAAAAACCTCCAATGTTTACAGAGGAAAAGATAGGAATTACCATGCTGGATCTGATTCAAGGATCATCTCAACAAATGCCACGTCTTTCAAAGCAGACAGTCCCAGATTTTCACAGAAAAGGAAGAAGAAATTTGGGCCAGCTGACTGGCCCCAAAAGAAAGTTTTCTTCTGAATTCCCTTGAAACAATATCTGGCTCACATCTTAGAAGATAAAGAGTTCTTGGATTTTAACGGATCATTATGAAGGTACTAAGGTCTTGGCTTAGATATGCCATGACACTAAGTTCCACAGTTTAGCGAGTTATCCTTCAGACATTAATGGAATTAAAAACATCTGTATAATATATTTATTGGGATCTTTCACTGCCTTCAGTTTCCTCTGCGTAGAGAATATCAAATGGTACAATAACAGTTTAAATCTAGAACTGGCAGCTCCGATATTTCTCAGCAATCCTAGTAACCACAGACAGAAACGTCACCTTTTCTGCCTTTGGCTGCAAACTGCACTTGGAAATAAGGTGCAGCATCAGACAGGTTTTACTCCATGTTAAAAATCACAGCAAATCAATGTAAAAACTAAATTCAAGCTCACTAAAAAAACCCGTGAAGAAATCATTAGGAACTCACTGTGAACCTTACAAAAGACCCTCAAGTTTGTGGTTTATTTATTATAAGCACATCTTACAAACTTTAACAACAGGGAGAAGATTCCCTTTTCAGGCCAAAAACAAGTACTTGTGCTGCTCTAGAACATGCCATGTGTCTCATTAGAAAAACGTTTTTGTAACACCTGTACGCTGTGGCAGAAGGAACTCTTTGTTTCCACACAGATAGAAGATAATTAAAACCAACTTAAATTGTATATAGTTGATGAGAAGGGTCAGAGAGATTACACGATAGTTTTAAGTACAACAATATGGTCCTAGTTATGCGGTCAAGGACGTGAGTGACTTCCATGTGCTGCCCCAGACACACACAGAGCTGTTTGATCCCTGACAGGTGCTGTGAGCACCCACCTCAACTGAAGAGGCAGGGAAACCACTGACCGTGCTCCTCTAGCTCCTCCCAACTCCTCGACATCCTTCAACTCCATAAGCTGAGAACTACTGCAACCAATCCGGGAGATAAACTATTCTTGCATGACTCTGGACCTTACTGTAGTCTCAACCTCAATTAATACACAGCTGTATGTTTAAATCACTGGCAACTACGGGGACCGATTTGCTGAATCTCCCATGAGACACAGAAAACAGCACTTGCCAGTGACTTACGCGTGTGAGCTCACTTGCAGAGGTCAACACTACAGATCTCTCCTCTGAAGGACCTGGGTCTCAAATCCCACCTTCGGCTGGCCGAGAGCATCCTCGCACCCTCACCAAGACATGGGCTCTTCTCACCGCAGAACGGTGGCTCTGGCCAGGTCACTTGCGTCAGGTCTGTTAAACCCTTCCCAGCTCTTACAAAAAGGTGAGTACCCCCGGTTTGCAAGCACAAAACACTTTCCAGACAGGATCTAACTGTGGCACAGCCCTTTCACAGCAGCTGCTCTGAAGGAAGCGGTGCTTGCACCTGCAGGGTGGGAATATGCCTCGCTGCTGCCCCTCAGCCTGCCCAGACCCACAGAAAGGACACATCGCATCCGCACACCCCTCAGAAATTGCCGTCTGTCATTTTTGCTTTTACAATTTAAGTTTCTAAAAGCCCAGACATGCTTGTGCCAAGTTATATGGCACGTCACAAACTGCCTCGAACTTTTGTCTGTCCCTTCAAAACTATCTTTTAGAAAATCTTAAAAAGTCCCTTTGTATCCTTGTTTTAAATACTACTACTCTTCCCCTCCCCATCCCCCCACCCAATTAGCATCATTGGCTAACAGAAAATAAGAAATGGCTGGCACGTCTGGTTCGCCCTGAACCCGACTGAAGTGGAGGCCTGGTACCCAAAACCAAGGGGCCTGACTGAGGAAACCTTCCCATGCACGACA